>CM053029.1:560137914-560420442 GCA_028564925.1 Lithobates sylvaticus | reverse complement strand
CTGGTACAACATTACATTTGTTAGCAACTGTGGTCATGTTATAACTCACTTAAAGGTAGAGGCCCTGGATGCAGGGGGGGGACTATCCTGCCTGGATCTCCATAAATACTACTATGCTGCCTTACTCTCCCATGCCCATAACTACAGTAAGTGATATCAGTTGATACAAATGCCTCGGTGGTCCTTGAGGCTGCCTTTCTGGGGTCCTATGAGTCACTGAGGAATGCATTATATAGGGGTCCCCAGGCTCCATTTCACCTCACGCTCTCAATGAAAACAGTAATTCAGGCATGGCAAGCATAGGTCTGTAAACACCAGGGAGAAATGCACAGCTGGTCCCCTGGCACTCCCTTATGGCTCAACCCATTACTCTCTGAATTTATTCTCTAACCCTAGACCCGGGGTCGTGGGCAGTTAAAGGCATCATAACGATTGAACACATATGTGTAGATGGCGCGCTTGTCTCTTTTGATGCCCTTAAACAAAAGTTTGGATTACCCAACCTTATTTTTTTTAGACTCCTACAAGTTAGGCATGCCTTTTCCACCCAATTTAGTTCTCAACCTGTAACTCTCCTCCAATCTAATCTAGAATCCTTATTAATGGACGAGAAGTTGGATAAGCCATTGTCTAACATTTATAAGGTGCTAAAACCCTCAGTTCATTTTGGTCTAGAGAGGCTATATTGTAAATGGCAGGAGGACTTCCCTGTCATGGATACAGAGGATTGGGAAGACATATGGGAGGGGAGCATCTGTTTCTTCAGTTAGTGGCAGTAAGGGATCGTTTGATTCAGTTTAAGCTTATCCACAGAATTTATCTAACTCCACAAAAATTGAATAGAATATATCGGGGGGGGGGGGGGTTACCCCTGCTGTTGGAAGTGTAGTGTAGATGACACAGGCTTTTGTCACATGGTATTCTCATCAGATTACAGATGTATGTACAGTATATACTTCAATGCATATATTTTTATTAGTATTTGCAGCCAAAATGCAGTGAATAAAAGATTTGTTGTGTTTGAGATGCACTGTAATTATTATTTCTCTCTACAGGTGTGTAGCATCCTCCTAGTTCAGAGTAGGCTGCTAGGGAAATTTAGTTTGGCTGTAATCAGTGGAGCAGGGGTTGATTGCTCATGGCTGATCAGTGTTTCACTGGCTGCTGTTCTGCTACTCCCCCATGTCTTCTAGAGACAGGCAGCCTGAATATTTATGGTACTCTGGCCAATTCCTAGGGAGGTGTTCCCAGAAGGTGGAGGTAGAGCTTATTAGTATTCAGGGGCTTGACAGCAGTGTGCAGGGTTCCTGCATGCCATCGTTCAGGAGGAGTTTCCTGTGCAGAGGCTTCTGCCCCTGGGCAGAGAAAGTTAGCAGAGTTTTTTAAGACATCGGGGTCCCACCTAGACTTATCTAGGGGTCCTACCAAAGAAAGCTGGATCCAGAGCCAGAAGGGAGTTGGTAGGAGGAAGCCCAACCATTCTGAGTGAGTACTTTATCATGCTTTACAGAGAAGTGAGTGTAGGGTGGTTTGGTCTCCTAAGCAAACGCAGTGCAGACGGGAGTTGTGCAAAACAGCCATGTGCGTGCAATACTACTACAAGTTTGCCCAGTACAGTCAGGAGTTGTACAAGACAGCCAAGAGAGTGCAGTGCAGCCAGAGGATGTACAATATAGCCGGCATTTAAAGAGCAGCCAGAGGCCAGGCAGTCCTTAAGTTGTGCAGTTTGCAATTTGGGGGTATCCCATGTTCCCATCTCTATTCAAGTTACTGTTACAATAAAAACAAAAAAGTGAAAACCCTAGACTGATCTTTGAGCCAAAGAAGGAATGCTGAAAATGGCGTATGCCTGGCTGTGTATGCTGTGAGGGGGAGAAATAGACCAAATTTACCAGCTGATCTTTAGGGGGTTCGCTACAAATGTAACTGCTCCTGGTGGTCCGGTGAATGTATGGGTGGAAATGGGTTCTATACACATTACCACTTACCTTTTGCAAAACATTTTTCTTGAAATGACTTGACTTTTGCAGAAGCAGTTCTCCCTTTTCTCGTTTTTCCAAAAAGTCTTTCAAGAGATCCTATAATGTATAGAAAACACAAAATATAAACCAAGAGGAAAGATACAGTGAAATAAAGAGGGGAAATGTATGAACACATTTGTGACTGTTTAGACTTTAGAGGATGACAAAATGACATTTGCGGTGCTCCAGTCTCTGCTACGAATTACATCTATTTACTTGCTGCGAACATTTGAGACAGAATTATGAATGGAGAACAAAAACATATTAAAGCAATTCTTCAGCATCTTTGAAAAAAATTTAAAGTCAGCAGCTACAAATACTGGGATCCAGCACCGTGCTCACCCCAACCACTTCTTCACCGGGCTTCCGGGTCCCTGGCACTGGCATGTTTACTCTGGGGAGCCAGTTGCGGCTTCACAGTTGGTTGCCCACTGCATATGCGTGAGCCATGCTATGCTTACTGAATGCTCCAGCACAGTCCGGAAGTGGGAGCAGGTATATGTCAAAAACAGATAGCCGCCCCCCTCCCAGAAAAAAAGGGGGCAAAAACAGAAGAGGAAGGGGGAGGAGGGTATAAATCGTAACTTCCCCTTTAGGGTAAAGTTCCACTTTAATGGCAGCTGCAGACCTCCTCTGTGAGAATAAAATCTCTGCTTATCAGTCAGAAATATTGTTGCTTAGAGCTAACACAGCTTAACCATTTATCTACTGCAGTATGATCGGATGCCCGATCTGCCCAGTGATCAATGTATTCCGAGCTGTCATTAGGCAGCTCAGTACACAGTAAACACTGTACCCACATGATACGAGGGGCTGAGTACCATGTGATCGCTGTGATTGGTCATCACAGCGATCACATGGAATTGTTTGTAAGGGGAAGGAATCAGCACTGTAAACAATACCATGTGATCAATGTGATGACCAATCATAAGGGATCACATGGTATTTACAGTGCTGATCCCTTCTCTTCTGCTTACAACAGGGGGAAGGAGATTGCAGTACTTATGAATAGGGAAAGAATGAATGAATCAGCATCTGCAGATCCAATCATTCTGTTTCAGTGACACAGGATCTTTTTATTAACACTTTCATGCCCTCCCCCCCCCCCCCCTTCCTCTCCAACACATACTATCTTTAGGCTGTCTCCATGTGATCTCTATATTAACCCTTTCATCTCCCTTATTCTGCACATACAGTGCCTTGAAAAAGTATTCATACACTTGACCTTCCCTAGATTGTAAGCTCTAACAAGCAGGCCCCCCTGATCCCTCCTGTATTGTAATTGTACTGTCTTCCCTGATGTTGTAAAGCGCTGCGCAAACTGCTGGCGCTATATAAATCCTGTATAATAATAATAATAATAATGCCCCTTGAAATTTTCCACATTTTGTCATGTTACAACCAAAAACATAAATGTGTTTTATTGGGATTTTATGTGATAAACCAACATAAAGTGGCTCATAATTGTGAAGTGGAAAGAAAAATGATAAATGGATTTCAACATTTTTACAAATAAATATGTGAAAAGTGTGAAGTACATTTGTATTCAGCCCCCCTGAGTCAATTCCAGTGTTGCCAACCGTCAGTATTTTTACTGGCAGGCAGTAAAAAATGGGCACTTTTCTCCTGCCAGTAAGAGGAAAAGTTTGCCAGTAAAAAATATGTCTTTTACGCTCAGCACGGAACTGCGCATGTGCAGCTCGGGCCTGGAGATATCCAAGACCATCCAAGTACCTGCTACAGTGTGTTCGGGGGTGCCGGCAGGAGGCGGGTCTGGTAGAGGCAGTGTCTGAGAATGTCGTGTGATGTCATGTCACCCATTCTAATTTCTTGCCCTCCTGAGTCCTGTCCCTGAGCTACTTACTTACTATATCGAAAATAAAATTTGAAAAATGCTTTTTGCCTTAAATCACATTGCTAATGGCATATTGTACTTATTTGTAGCCTAAATACTGGAATTTGTACTTAAAACTGTAATTTTGGAACTGCCAGTAAAAACATGTACTGTGCCAGTAAATTTTAGGTGTCATGTCAGTAAATTTCAATCTGGTAGGTTAGCAACACTGGTCAATTCTTTGTAGAACCACCTTTAACTGCAATTACAGCTGCAAGTCTTTTTGGGGATGTCTCTACCAGCTTTGCACATCTAGAGAGGGACATTTTTGCCCATTCTTCTTTGCAAAATAGCTCAAGCTCTGTCAGATTGGATGGAGAGTATCTGTAAACAGCAAACAACAAAGTCTTACTACAGATTCTCAATTGGATTTAGGTCTGGACTTTGACTGGTCCATTCTAACACATGAATATGCTTTGATATAAACCATTCCATTATATCTCTGGCTGTATGTTTAGGGTCGTTGTCCTGCCAAAAGTTAAACCCCCCCCCCCCCCCCCCCCAGTCGCAAGTCTTTTGCAGACTATAATGCCGCATACACATGACCGGTTTTCCCGTCGGCAGTGGCGTACTAAGGGGGGTGCGGGGGGTGCGGGCCGCACCGGGTGCCACACACTGGGGGGTTGTCAGGCCGGCGCCCCCCTCCGCGATGGAAGCGGGGACAGCGCGAGCGCGCCAAGCGCTGATATAACATATCAGCGGCACGGTGAGTGACACAGGCAGCGGCAGGTGAGGTGAGAGGAGGGCAGTGGCGTACTAAGGGGGGTGCGGGGGGGCGGGCCGCACCGGGTGCCACACACTGGGGGGGTGTCAGGCCGGCGCCCCCCTCCGCGATGGAAGCGGGAACAGCGCGAGCGCGCCGAGTGCTGATATAACATATCAGCGGCGCGGTGAGTGACACAGGCAGCGGCAGGTGAGGTGAGAGGAGGGGGAGGGGGAGGGTGTTCGGCGCTCTCCGCGGCTCTGATCTGTCTCGGCTGTGTCATACAGCCGAGCAGAGTGAAGCCGCCGGCTGTGTAATGTAAAGGGGTCCAGAGGTGCAGGGTGCTGTGTAATGTAAAGGGGTCCAGAGGTGCAGGGTGCTGTGTAATGTAAAGGGGTCTAGAGGTGCAGGGTTCTGTGTAATGTAAAGGGGTCTAGAGGTGCAGGGTGCTGTGTAATGTAAAGGGGTCTAGAGTTGCAGGGTGCTGTGTAATGTAAAGGGGTCCAGAGGTGCTTTGTAATGTAAAGGGGTCCAGAGGTGCAGGGTGCTGTGTAATGTAAAGGGGTCTAGAGGTGCTGTGTAATGTAAAGGGGTCTAGAGGTGCAGGGTGCTGTGTAATGTAAAGGGGTCCAGAGGTGCTTTGTAATGTAAAGGGGTCCAGAGATGCAGGGTGCTGTGTAATGTAAAGGGGTCCAGAGGTGCAGGGTGCTGTGTAATGTAAAGGGGTCCCAGAGGTGCAGGGTGCTGTGTAATGTAAAGGGGTCCAGAGGTGCAGGGTGCTGTGTAATGTAAAGGGGTCCAGAGGTGCAGGGTGCTGTGTAATGTAAAGGGGTCCAGAGGTGCCGGGTGCTGTGTAATGTAAAGGGGTCTAGAGGTGCAGGGTGCTGTGTATTGTAAAGGGGTCTAGAGGTGCAGGGTGCTGTGTAATGTAAAGGGGTCTAGAGGTGCAGGGTGATGTGTAATGTAAAGGGGTCTAGAGGTGCAGGGTGCTGTGTAATGTAAAGGGGTCTGGAGGTGCAGGGTGCTGTGTAATGTAAAGGGGTCTAGAGGTGCAGGGTGCTGTGTAATGTAAAGGGGTCTAGAGGTGCTGTGTAATGTAAAGGGGTCTAGAGGTGCTGTGTAATGTAAAGGGTCTAGAGATGCAGGGTGCTGTGTAATGTAAAGGGGTCTAGAGGTGCAGGGGCTGTGTAATGTAAAGGGGTCCAGAGTGCTGTGTAATGTAAAGGGGTCCAGAGGTCCAGGGTGCTGTGTAATGTAAAGGGGTCCAGGGTGCTGTGTAATGTAAAGGGGTCCAGAGGTGCAGGGGGGTGTGTAATGTACACAGTAGTGACAAAGAGTTATTTAAGGATGCAGAGGTATGCAGGGAGCACAGTGGGGTGTTTTTACGTTTTAAGGTGGGGGGGGGGTGCCAGATATAGGATCCGCCCCGGGTGCCAAATGCACTAGGTACGCCCCTGCCCGTCGGAACAAACTCTGAACCAAATTCCGACCGCCAAGAATGCGGTGACCTACAACACGTACGACTGCACTATAAGAAGGAAGTTCAATAGCCACTGCACCACCCTTTGGGCTCCTTCTGCTAATCTCGTGTTTATCTCGTGTTAGAAGTTTGGTGAGAGACGATTCGCGCTTTTCAGACTCGTGCTTTTCAGATCATTTTACTGCTGTTCAGTTTGTGATAATTTTTCAATAATCCAAAAGAAAGGAGATCTTGATGAAAAAAATAAAATAAAAAAAAAATGACTATAAAAAATTACCATGTAGATCTAGCTTTTAAAAAATAAAAGATTATTCATGAGATCATGAGAAATAATAAAGAAATAAGTTTGTGAGAACTATAAAGCACTATAAAGCACAAAAAAATGTGCTGCATTAAAAGATCACAGAATTTGTAGCATGAGGAATGTGCTATCTCCATTACGAATGCTAGTTTTAGCTTGCTTCAGAGAATGCGTGATTTTTGGTACGTCGGAACAGCATGCAGACGAGCGTTTTTTCCGATAGGTATTTGTTCCGTCGGAAAAATATAGAACACGTTCTCTATCTAAGTCCGTCTGAATTTTCTATGTAAAAAGTCAGATGGGGCATACACACATGGTCGGAATATACGATGAAAAGCTCCCGTTTGACTTTTTCTGACGAAAAGTCCGACCGTGTGTACGCGGCATAACAGGTTTTCTTCTAAGATTGCCCTGAATTTGGCTCCATCCATCTTCCCATCAACTCTGACCAGCTTCCCTGTCCCTGCTGAAGAAAAGCATCCCCACAACATGATGTTGCCACCACCATGTTTCACGGTGGGGGTGGTATGTTCAGGGTGATGTGTAGTGTTAGTTTTCGGCCACACATAGCGTTTTGTTTTTAAGCCAGAAGGTTTAATTTTGGTCTCCTCTGACCAGAGAACCTTCTTCCATGTTTGCTGTGTCCCTCGCATGGCTGCTCGCAAACTGCAAATGGGACTTCTTATGGCTTTCTTTCAACAATGGCTTTCTTCTTTCCACTCTTCCATAAAGGTCAGATTTGTGGAGAGCACAACTAATAGTTGTCCTGTGGACAGATTCTCCCACCTGAGCTGTGGATCTCTGCAGCTCCTCCACAGTTACCATGGGCCTCTTGGCTGCTTCTCTGATTAATACTCTCTTTGCCCGGCCTGTCAGTTTAGGTGGACGGCCATATCTTGGTAGGTTTGCAGTTGTGCCATACTCTTTCCATTTTTCAGATGATGGATTGAACAGAGCTCCGTGAGATGTTCAAAGTAACCCTGTCACTTCCTCTTTCCTCTGTGTATGGCCTGGACATTTAATGTATCTGATGCACCATTCACAAGCTCTTTGTTTAACTCCCTCAGTACCAGCAAGTTTCCTCATTTCCAAAAATTTGTGGCAAAAAAATAGATCACCTTGGGGTCATTGGGGGGGGGGGGGGGGGGGGTTCATACTATTCTGGATTTTTTATTTTACCAGAAAGTAGAACAAAGTGTTTATTGGCTGGGTTTCTGGATAGGTGCCAGATGCAAGGAGCACTTGTGGGGGACCAGAGAAAAAGAGGATTGGGGCTGCTCTGTGCCAAACCATTACGCAGAAAAAGTAAGTATAACATGTTTTATTCAAAGCGGAGCTCCACCCTAAAGTGGAACTTCCGCTTATCGGATTCCTCCCCCCCTCCGTGCCACAATTGGCACCTTTCAGGGGGGTGCAGATACCTGTATACTACAGGTATATGCACCCGCTTCTGGGACTAGCATCCCCGCCCATATCCAAGGATATCCGAGGATGCCCATATGTGTCTTGGGAAACACAGTTCCCAGGACACAGCGGGGACCAATAGAGACACGCAGCGCGACTCACGCATGCGCAGTAAGGGAACCGGGCAGTGAAGACATTGCGTCTTAACTTCCTGATTCCCTGACAGAGGATGGCGGCGGGGCAGCTGAGAGACGAGCGCTCGCTCGTCACATTCTGCCGGCACCGCTGGAACCTGGAACAGGTAAGTGTCCATTTATTAAAAGTCAGCAGCTGCAGTATTTGTAGCTGCTGACTTTTAATATTTTTGGTGCGGGTGCAGCTCCGCTTTAAAAAAAAAAAAAAAACAACATTTAGAATCTTTTTCACATAGGGCAGTAGGCAGGATAAGTAGCAGGAGGGGATATTTATAAAAATAGTAAAATTAGGCAGAAATTCTGCTTTAAAGGAAAACTAAACCCATCAATTTAACTTTTTTCCAAAACAGTTACATTCATGGCATGCAGTGAATTATAACTGTCACAGTTGCCTGTGCTCTTGACTGAACTGTCATGCCATCCAATGGCTGGTGTTATAGGTGATCACACGTGCAGCACCATTGCAATGGCAGATCAAATGTTTATTGGCTGTAAAGAATAGGAGGGTTTAGTTCTGCTTTAAAGTGATATGAAACCCAAAAACAAAAATCTATTATTTTGCAGCTTACCAATTCTTAGATGTGGTGGCTGCATTATAGTGACATAGTAGGTGAGGTTGAAATAAGACACAAGTCCAACCTATGTGTGTGATTATATGTCAGTATTACATTGTATATCCCTTTATGTTGTGGTCGTTCAGGTGCTTATCTAATATTTTTTTTAAACTATCGATGCCCCCTGCTGAGACCACCGCCTGTGGAAGGGAATTCCACATCCTTGCCGCTGTTAACCACTTCAGCCCCGGACCATTTGGCAGCCAAAGGACCAGAGGTCTTTTTTCAATTTCGCACTGCACTACTTTAACTGGTAATTGCGCGGTCATGCAATTTTGTAACCAAACGAAATTTGCGTCCTTTTCTTCCCACAAATAGAGCTTTCTTTTGATGGTATTTGATTGCCTCTGTGATTTTTATTTTTTTGCGATATAAACGGCAAAGAGAGCAAAAATTTTGAAAAAAAAAAGAGATTTTCTACTTTTTGTTATAAAAAAAATCTAATAAACTCAATTTTAGTCAAACATTTGGGCCAAAATGTATTCAGCCACATGTCTTTAGTAAAAAAAATGCCAATAAGCGTATATTTATTGGTTTGCGCAAAAGTTATAGCGTCTACAAACTAGAGTACATTTTCTGGAATTAACACCGCTTTTAATTTATGACTGCCTATTTCATTTCTTGAGGTGCTAAAATGGCAGAGAAGTACAAAACCCCCCCAAATGACCCCATTTTGGAAAGTAGACACCCCAAGCTATTTGCTGAGAGGCATGTTGAGCCCATTGAATATATTTTTTTTTTTAGTCCCAAGTGATTGAATAAAGACAAAAATAAAAAAGATTTTTTTTTTTTTCAAAAAGTTGTCACTAAATGATATATTGCTCACACATGCCATAGTTATATGTGTAATTGCACCCCAAAATACATTTTGCTGCTTCTCCTGAGTATGGGGATACCACATGTGTGGGACTTTTTGGGAGCCTAGCCGCGTACGGGGCCCCGAAACCCAAGCACCGCCTTCAGGATTTCTAAGGGTGCAAATTTTGATTTCACTCCTCACTACCTATCACCGTTTCGAAGGCCATAAAATGCCAAAATAGCACAAAACCCCCCCAAATGACCCCATTTTGGAAAGTAGACACCCCAAGCTATTTGTTGAGAGGCATGGTGAGTATTTTACAGCTCTCATTTGTTTTTGAAAATGAAGAAAGTAAAGAAAAAAACATTTTTTTTTTCTTTTTTTCAATTTTCAAAACTTTGTGACAAAAAGCGAGATCTGCAAAATACTCACATACCTCTCAGCAAATAGCTTGGGGTGTCTACTTTCCAAAATGGGGTCATTTTGGGGGGTTTTATGCCATCTGGGCATTCCATGGCCTCCGAAACTGTGATTGGCAGTGAGAAGTGAAATAAAAAAATTACACCCTTAGAAAGCCTGAAGGCGGTGATTGGTTTTTGGGGTCCGTACGCAGCTAGGCTCCCAAAAAGTCCCACACATGTGGTATCCCCGTACTCAGGAGAAGCAACAGAATGTATTTTGGGGTGTATTTCCACATATGCCCATGACATGTTTGAGCAATATATCATTTAGTGACAACTTTTTGTAAAAAAAATATATATATATTTTTTTTTTTCATTATTCAATCTCTTGGGACAAAAAAAAAAAATATTTAATGGGCTCAACATTGCTCTCATCAAATAGCTTGGGGTGTCTACTTTCCAAAATGGGTCATTTGGGGGGGGGGGTTTGAACTGTCCTGGCATTTTATGCACAACATTTAGAAGCCTATGTCACACGTCACCCACTCTTCTAACCACTTGAAGACAAAGCCCTTTCTGACACTTTTTGTTTACATGAAAACATATTTTTTTTTTGCAAGAAAATTACGTTGAACCCCCAAACACTATATATAATGTTAAAGCAAAGGCCCTACAGATTAAAATGGTGGGTGTTGCATTTTTTTTTTCCACACAGTATTTGCGCAGCGATTTTTCAAACGCATTTTTTGTGGAAAAAATACACTTTTTTTTATTTTAATGCACTAAAACACACTATATTGCTCAAATTTTTGATGAAATAAAAAATATGATCTTAGGCCGAGTACATGGATACCAAACACGACATGCTTTAAAATTGCGCACAAACACGCAGTGGCGACAAACTACATACATTTTTAAAAGCCTTTAAAAGCCTTTACATGATACCACATTAGATTCACGGAGGAGGTCTACTGCTAAAATTACTGCCCTCGATCTGACCTTCGCGGTGATACCTCACATGCATGGTGCAATTGCTGTTTACATATGACGCCAGACCAACGCTTGTGTACGCCTTTGGGCAAGAGAAGGGGGGGCAGGGGTGCTTTTTTTTTTTTTTTTGGTTTTTTTTTTATTTATTTAGCTTTTTTATTTTATTTTTAAACTGTTCCTTCCATTTTTTTTCTTTGTTATGATTTTTATTGTTATCTCAGGGAATGTAAATATCCCCTATGATAGCAATAGGCAGTGACAGGTACTCTTTTTTTGAAAAAATTGGGGTCTATTAGACCCTAGATCTTTCCTCTGCCCTCAAAGCATCTGACCACACCAAGATTGGTGTGATAAAATGCTTTCCCAATTTCCCAATGGCGCGGTTTATATCCGGGAGGGGGGACATTCCCTCCCACTGCTTGTAAAAGCAGTCTAGAGGCTAATTACCCGCTAGAATTGCTTTTACATGAAAGCCGATCACTGGCTGAAAAGAATGATACCAAGATGATACCTAAACCTGCAGGCATCATTCTGGTATAACCATTCAAAGTCCAGCAACATACTGGACATATATTGTAATCTTTTTTTTTTCATGCAGCCTCTTGGCTGAACGAAAAAAAGAGATTGATTGGTGGGTATGCCCACCATTAGAATACCTCCCTTCATCCACCCACTTCTAATGATGGGCATACATGCACCATTTATATATGCCGATGCATGGGGGCATCCTCCCGCAAAAGTTATGCCGTGTACACACGGTCGGAATTTCGACCGTATGTACGTGGCATTAGGAGCCAATCGCTCCTCCCCCCCCCTGCTGCCCCCATGCTTCGGCATATATGCTCTTTTTTTTAACTGTGGTGGTGAAATCACCTTCTACAGTGTTGGAGTCGCGGCTTTATGTATCGTGGGAGCAAACGCTGTTGCTGTCAAGATAAATAAATCCGCGTTGCAACTGAATGGCGCACCTGAAAACAAAAAAATGCTTAACACTAAAACACAGTAAACAAAATTACATACCTGAAAAGCAAGCATGATAAAACATGATAAAACATAATAAAACATTGCAGAATAGAATGGAGTAAAAAAAGAGCAACAATAGAGAGAGAATAGAGTGAGAGAGAGAACAATAAAACGACAACTATTTTATTTTTTTTTTATTTTTTTGAGATTCACAGGTAAAAAAGCTCCTGACTGAAGCGACTGAATCAAAACGCTACCACAAAAAAAATGTTAGCGATCGCAGGGATCAGGCCTGACTCTGCGAACGCTGCAGTTATGTGTGCTTAGTGTTTTGTAAGTGACAGTGATCGATCGATACTGCACTTGGGTGGGCTGGGCTGGGCGGAGGGGGAAAACGCAGGTGCTAGCAGGTATCTGGGCTGATCCCGCTAACAATGCGTTTTTTTTTTGGAACCCTAAACTGCTGGGACGCTAGTATAGATCTGATCAGATCAGATATTGATCTGTTCAGATACTGTGCCACTAAGGGAGGTGTATGCTTTGCGCGTGGGTGTTTGCGGTACTGGCACTAACCTGGGGCGACGCAGACCTTATTTGACCCTAAAACCTAATTGATATCACCCGCCGGGCGATCAGGGGGTTAAACCGTTATTGGGTAATAAATGGCGGGTGCCCTGACAGTATAAAAAACAAGCTAACTAACCAGCGTCACCCGTAACAGTAATACAAAAAAAAACTGGTTACCTAGCGACACTAATGCAGCGATCAGAAAAACGATCGCTTAGTGACACTGGCAAAAGGGGGTGAAAGGGTTAACTAGGGGCAATCAGGGGGTTAAAACCTTTATTAGGTAATATATGGGGGTACCTGACGCTATATAAAAACCTGACGGGGAACCTAAATAACGAAATAACTAACTGGCTAACCAGCGTCACCAGTGACATTTATACAGTGATCACTGGTGAAAGGGTTAACTCTAGGGGCAATCAGGGGGTTAAAACCTTTAGGTTGTAATATATGGGGGTACCTGACCTATAAACCTATTTATGAACCTATATAAACATGGCGGTTAAAAAAAAAAAAAAATGGTTACCTAGCGACACTAATGCAGCGATCAGAAAACCGATCGCTTAGTGACACTGGCAAAAGGGGGTGAAAGGGTTAACTAGGGGCAATCAGGGGGTTAAACCTTTATTAGGGGGGGGGGGGGGGGGCTACCTTGGACCTAAAACTAACTGCCCTGACAGTTATTACAGTCACACTGACACTAAATGCAGTGATCAGTAAAAAAATGATCACTGCAATTAGTGACACTGTGACTGGGGGGGGAGGGGGTGATCTGGGGGGTGACAGGGGGGACAGGGGGTGGAATATGTGCCTATGTGTACTGGTGTCAGTGTACTGTTGTGCACTAACCTTTACATGTTCACAGCTCGGCGTCCCCGGTCACATAGACCGGCGCACCGAGCGTGACATCACTTCCGCCTTCCTGTCTATACAATAGACAGGAAGGGGAAGCTTTTCATTGGCCAGGAGCGATCGCGAGGGGGTGGCCAGAAACCACTGGCCGTCCCCTCGTCCCGGATCGCTCCTGACACGATCCCAACCGTCCCCGCCGGCGGAGGGGGGTCCGATCGGACCCCCCAACCGCCTGAAGAATGGCACGTACAGGTACGTGATTCTGCCTGTACGTGCCATTCTGCTGACGTATATGTACAGGGAGCGGTCGGGAAGTGGTTAAAGCTTGTCATTGCATGTCATTGCTGAGCCTATCATCTACTAGGACCACCAGGTCCTAATAGGCATTCGTTTATTTTTTGTCTTTTTTTCCTTTATTTTCACCTGGTGGTCCTCCCAGTAAGTCTGTTATCTTTCAACAAAACAAGCTGACCTCACCATTTATCAATGACAGGTGTGCTTACAATGATCAGCTTGTATTTATGTAAAAGCTTTATCCAAAAACAAAATAAAACAGTTGCTGCTCAAAAAAGTGTTTGCAGGAGTTCAGCTTTAATTTGTTAGTCACCTATGTAAAGTTTATCTGCTAGTTTATATAACACTACAACACTACCTTCTCAGCAGACTGGCAATGCTGCTGTCCAAAGGTTTCTCCATTGCACCTCCATCCAGAGTGGAGACACCTTAAAACCTCATTTAGATGTGCAGTTGGGGGGCCGGTACAAATACATGGTTGAGCTGTGTTTTAACTGCCCCAACCCCCCACCTAAAGTTGCAATAGGCAGTGAATGGGGGTGTTTACATGCGAAGGTCAATGTGTTTTTCTTTGAGGCGGCTGCAAAAAGTACCCAACATTCATCAACTGACAGGCAGCAAGCCCACCAAACAAGCCACATTCAGGCGATTGAGGAACTGCCACAAACACCCGACATTCACTTACAATGTATGCGGTTGTGGCATGTTTGTTGTCAAAAATGGGGTTAAAACAAGCCAGTCAATCGCTTCTGAAAAGCGATCTAAACATGGATCACAATTCAGAAGAGAGGTAGATTTAGATGCATCCGTTCCAGCAATTTTAAACCATGACATGTTTGGTATCTATTTACTCGTATAACATCATCTTTTATATATTCTTAGCCTCTCGGCCCTTTAAAAGGTTTAAAAGGTTTATATTGCTGAGAGGCTTAAGATCACATGTTCGTTGTGATTGGTTGTCACAGTGGTCATGTGATCTGAAAACTCCCGATCAGCTTTCAGTTAAACCCCTTTCACACTGGGGCGTATTTCAGGCATTTTTCAGGCGCTTTAGCGTTAAAAAAAGCGCCTGTAAAGCACCTGAAAGAAGCCGCAACTGCAATCCCAATGTGAAAGCCAGAGTGCTTTCACACTGAGGCGCTGCGCTGGCAGGGCGTCACAAAAAGTCCTGCAAGCAGCTTCTTTGCAGCGCTTTTGGAGCGGTGAATACACCGCTCCTAAAGCACCTCTTCCCATTGAAATCAATGGGAAGCGCCTGAAAAACGCCTGAAAAGCGACTGCAAAGCGCTTTTTGCAGCGGCGCTTTGTGGGTGCTTTTAACCCTTTATTTGGCCGCTAGCAGGGGTTAAAAGCGCCACACTAGCGCTGGAAAAACGCTGGTAAAACGCAGCTAGTTTAACCGCTTCCCGACCGGCCACTGCATATATACGTCAGCAGAATGGCACGGGCAGGCAGAATCACGTACCTGTACGTGATCGTGCATGTGCCTGCCCGTGGGTCGCGCGCGCGCCGCTAGCGGCGCGCTCGCGACCCGGTCGGGAGCTCCGTGACCCCGGCCGCGGGACCAGCGGACCCGATCGCCGCTGGTATCCCGCGATCGGGTTACGGAGCTGAAGAACGGGGAGAGGTCTATGTAAACAAACCTCTCCCCGCGCTTCCTACACTAATTGTCAGTGATCGGCGGTTCCCTGTCATCGGGAACGCCGATCAATGACGTCACACGTACAGCCACGCCCCCCTACTGTAAAAAAAACACAACACGTCACACTGACTCCTCCCCGCCCCCTAGTGGTTAACCCCCTAACTACAACTGTCATTTACATAGGAATCAGTGCTATTTAAATAGCAGTGATTGCTGTATAAATGACAAATGTCCCAAAAATGTGTCAAAAATGTCCGATGTGTCCGCCAAAATGTCGCAGTCACAATAAAAATCGCTGATCGCCGCCATTACTAATAAAAAAAAAAATATTAATAAAAATGCTATAAAACTATCCCCTATTTTGTAAACGCTATAACTTTTGCGCAAACTAATCAATAATCGCTAATTGCGATTTTTTTTACCAAAAATATGTAGAAGAATACGTATCGGCCTAAACTGAGGAAAAAAAAATGTTTTTTTTATATTTTTTTTGGGGATATTTATTATAGCAAAAAGTAAAAAATATTGCATTTTTTCAAAATTGTCGCTCTATTTTTGTTTATAGCGCAAAAAATAAAAACCGCAGGGGCGATCAAATACCACCAAAAGAAAGCTCTATTTGTGGGAAAAAAAGGACGCCAATTTTGTTTTGGAGCCACGTCGCATGACCGCGCAATTGTTAGTTAAAGCGACGCAGTGCCGAATTGCAAAAAGGGGCCTGGTCCTTTAGCTGCAAATTGGTCCGGGGCTGAAGTGGTTAAGCAGCGTTTTACAAGCGTTTTTCGGGCACTGGCGGTGTGAAAGGGCTCTTAAAGCACTTGGGTTTTTTACACTGGAATTGCAGATGAGGCTTCTTTCAAGCGCTTTACAGGCGCTTTTTTTAGAGCTTAAGCACCTGAAAAACGCCCCAGTGTGAAAGGGGTCTTAGATGCCGGTAACTGTGCTGGGAGCGCACTGCGCATGCGCTCTCGGCACAGCTGTATTGACAGCAATTTACGCAAATATACATGCGGCCTTGTGCATTCAAATTCATTCAAATAAATTTTTTTCCCCAAAATTTGCATTTGAAAAAAACACTTGCGCAAACATTGCGTGACATAAAAATCTACAACAGTCACCATTTTATTCTCCAGGGCCTCTGCTTACAAAAATATATAATGTTTGGGGGTTCTGAGTAGATTTCTAGCAAAAAAATTGATGCTTTGTACATGTAGGAGAGGAATGTCAGAATTCTGAAAACGGACGTTTCTGAGCCATTAACCCAGATTGCAGAATGTCAGCATTGCCCTGGACTGGACGGGGGTAAGGCCTCATTCACACGGGACGTACATAACAGTAAACCTGTGTGAAGTTACATTCACATTTGTGCAATTTGAGAACGCAAGCAAAACTGTGCGCTTTCCAGACACGCACAGAAACAGGCAACGCTTTAGCAAACGGCATGGCATTGCCCTTGGTTCCTAATGCCCCCCCCCCCCCCACACACAACTTTGCGCTGCAATTTAGCAAAGAGCGTCAGGGACTCATTCTGCATGTTTTCCACGCCTAGGGCAGCCCATTGAAATTAATAGATTGTCCTTCATGCAATGCATAGAAAAGAAGGCCCTTGGCTTTTTGAAAAATTGCGCCATGCCAAAACGCATGGTACTGGGGCATCCTGCAGTTTGGCATGCCCAAAAACACACATGTAAGCAGATGCGTGCGGATTAAGAATTAATAAATATTAATGGCACCGCTGTGCATCTGCTAAAGGGCGGTGCTTTTTTTCGTGTGGGGAAAGTGGGCGATTTTTGCACGCAGAAGAGTGAACGCAGCATTAGTAAGGAGTCATATCCAAAGTAATGTCCGGAATTCATTTCCTGGTAACAAAGTATAATGATGAGTTTTGCTCACCTCATCCAGGGAAACATCTTCATTCCAGTTGCCAATCCGAACCGATGGGTTGAAGGTTCGGACACTCATCCTGGCTCTGATATTCCACTCGCTCTCCAGTCTTCAGCTCTCAGAGCATTCCTGTTGTTATGGGATTTGTTTACATGTGATCTTACCATAGATACAGAACACATTACAACGCTACAGACAGCCGTGTGACAATGCTGACATCTAGTGGACAAAATAAATATTGCAAGCACTGTAGATTTCCATAACGCTTGTTCAGTTCCACACGCTATAGATATTCGTGTGACAATGTTGACATCTAGTGGACAAAATAAATATTGCAAGCACTGTAGATTTCCATAACGCTTGTTCAGTTCCACACGCTATAGATATTCGTGTGACAATGCTGACATCTAGTGGACAAAATACATATTGCAAGCACCTTAGATATTAATAATGCTTTTTCAGCTCCACACGCTATAGATATCCGTGTGACAATGCTGACATCTAGTGGACAAAATACATATTGCAAGCACCTTAGATTTTAATAATGCTTGTTCAGTTCCACACGGTATTGATATTTATGTGACAATGCTGACATCTAGTGCACAAAATAAATATTGCAAGCACATTCGATTTTAATAATGCTTGTTCAGCTACAAACTGTATAGATATTTGTGTGACAAATTGTGTGACATCTAGTGGACAAAATAAATATTGCAATGCACTGTAGATTTTAATAACTCGCCCAACAAATTTAATTCAAAATACTAACTGTAAGTTACAAAGCAATCCACAACTTTGCCCCCAGCTACATCACAAGCCTAGTCTCAAAATACCAACCTAATCGCCCTCTTCGTTCCTTCCAAGGGTTGGCATTGCAAGTAAGGAAAACCGGCAGTGGAGCCTTCAGGTTTCACAGACAGTTTCCTACTGCGCATGCGCGAGTCACACAGCTCTTTCTGAATGGTCCCATTGCCTTCTGGGACACACACGGCCCCCGAAGGCAGCAGGGGAGAGGAGGAAGTATTTGTTGTACTGGTGGCTGCTTGGTTCTCCCCCAGATACTCCTCCAGCTGCAATCCTCCAGTGCTGCAGGGGTTAATATGAGCAGCTGGAAATGTCACAGGCAACCATCAAAAGTGTCAACTGTGCCCCACCCTTTCTGCCCTCTCCTCCATTCATAGAAGCTGTACAATCACTTCCCTAAACGAAAAGTGCTCTATGAATGGAGGAAAAGTTTACCTTCACCATTCCTAGAGCGCTTTTTAGACATGTGCACTGCCAAAAAATTCATTTGTTTCAGTTTCATTCGTTTTTTTTTTTGTTTTTTTTTCAGGTCATTCGTTATGATCGAAATTGGTTATTTTGAATAAATTCGTAACTTCGGAAAAATTTCAATTCGTTATCGTTTGATGCAGTATTCGGAAATGTAAAAATTCATAAATTCGGAAATTCAAAGATTCTGAAATTCTGAAATTCTGAAATTCAAAAATCCAAAATAATAACTAACTAACTAATAATAACTAACTATTAAATTATAGGTACAGTAAACCCCCGCTCTATCGCGGTTCATTTTGTGAGGTCCCGGTATATGGCGCTATTCTAATTAGGACCTGTTATTCTGATATTGCGGTAATATTTTGCCATTTCGCGGTTATGTAGCGGTGAATCAGAGCGAGGCAGCGGTGGAATGCATGTCTCGCTTGTGGACCGCACCGAGCATGTTGACGTTAGAGGGGGCAAAAACTTTGCCAACCACAAGCAAGGATAGCCGCAAACATGCCACCCAAAGCCCATCATCTAAGGCTACGGCTTCTGGTGAGCCAAAAAAGAAGAGGAAGTGCCTTCCGACTATGGAGAAGGTGAAACTTCTTGACATGATAAAGGAAGGACAGAGTTATGCTGCTGTAGCCCGCCATTATGGTATGAATGAGTCAACGATTCGCTACATCAAGAAGGATGAGAAGAATATCAGGGCAACTGCTGCAGTGTCCATCAACCAAGCTGCAAAAAGAGTTGTTCCTTCCCGCAATAAAAACATTGTTGGGATGGAAACTGTGTTGGCCATTTGGATCCAAGATTGCAGAAAAAAAAGCATCACATTGGATGGTAACACCATCAGAACTCAGGCAAAGAAGCTGTTCGACACTTTTGCCAATCAAGGAGGCTCTGAAGGAGGCTCTGCCGCAGCCGAACAGTCAGACAGTGACAATCCTGATCAGCTTTCTAGTACATCAGGAGGTTTTTCTGCCAGCAAGGGATGGCTTGACCGCTTCCAGAAACGCTATCAGTTGAAGAGCGTTTCATTGCAAGGTGAAGCTGCATCTGCCGACAAACAAGCTGCTGCAAGGTACACCAATGAGACCTTTAAGAGTATCATTGAGGAGGGTGGGTACCAACCAGTGCAAGTCTTTAACCTCTAGCCGACCGCCCACTGTCTATTGACGGCGGAGCGGTGCGGCTCTTGTGGCGGGACGCCATCATATGACGGCGTCTACATTTTGGCCACTAGGGGGCGCGCGCGCGTGCCCGCTGCGTCGCTGGGGACCCGATGCGCGTGCCCGGCGGCCGCGATGTCCGCCGGGCACCCGCGATTGCCCAGTAACTGAGCAGGACGTGGATCTGTGTATGTAAACGCACAGATCCACGTCCTGTCACTGGAGAGGAGACCGATGGTGTGTCCCTTGTACATAGGGACACCGATTGGTCCCCTCCCCCGGTCAGTCCCCTCCCCCCACAGTTAGAATCACTAACATAGGGAACACATTAACCCCTGCAGCGCCCCCTAGTGTTAACCCCTTCCCTGCCAGTCACATTTATACAGTAATCAATGCATTTTTATAGCATGGATCGCTGTATAAATGTGAATGGTCACAAAAATGTGTCAAAAGTGTCCGATATGTCCGCCGCAATGTCGCAGTCATGATAAAAATCGCAGATCGCCGCCATTACTAGTAAAAAAAAAATAATAATAAAAATGCTATTAATCTATCCCCTATTTTGTAGACGCTATAACTTTTGCGCAAACCAATCAATATACGCTTATTGCGATTTTTTTTACCAAAAATATGTAGAAGAATACGTATCGGCCTAAACTGAGGAAAAAATGTGTTTAAAAAAAAATAAAAAATTGGATATTTATTATAATAAAAAGTAAAAAATATTATGTTTTTTCAAACTTGTCGCTCTTCTTTTGTTTATAGCGCAAGAAATAAAAACTGCAGAGGTGATCAAATACCACCAAAATAAAGCTCTATCTGTGGGGAAAAAATGATAAAAAATGTATTTGGGTACAGCGTTGCATGACCGCGCAATTGTCATTCAAATTGCGACAGCGCTGAAAGCTGAAAAATGGCCTGGTCAGGAAGGAGGTGTTCGTGCCTGGTAGGCAAGTGGTTAATATGGATGAGATGGGCTTGTTCTGGAAGAGAATGCCCAAACGGACCTACATCATGAAGGAGGAAGCCAGAGCACCTCGATTCAAAGCTTATAAGGACAGAGTAACCTTGGTTATGTGTGGAAATGCTGCTGGGTTTATGATCAAGCCAGCCCTGATCTACAAGGCCAAGAACCCCAGAGCACTGAAGAATAAAAACAAGAACCAGCTACCAGTCCATTGGATGCATAACAGTAAGGCTTGGATGACTAAAATCCTCACAACCTGAGTGGTTCCATTATTGTTTCATCCCAGCCGTCAAGGTCTACCTTGCCCAACTTGGCATTGATTTTAAGGTGCTTCTGCTGATGGATAATGCAGGAGGCCACGCCACGGATCTATCGTACGAAGGAGTGCAAGTTGAGTTCCTTCCACCCAACACCACATCTTTAATTCAGCCCATGGACCAGGGGGTGATACGAGCATTCAAGGAGGTGTACACTCGCAACTCCTTGAATCATCTTGTCGAATCCATGAACAATGATGAAAATTTCAATTTGAAGGACTACTGGTGTAATTACACCATTGCAACCTGTCTGGAGAACATACAAAAGGCCCTCAAGGAGATGAAGAAGGAGACTGTGCATGCCTGTTGGAAGAAGCTTTGGCCAGAAATTATTCACAATTATGGGTTCTCTCCTGACGAAGTTCATCATTCAGCTGTGGACAAGGCAATTAGGCTGGCAAAGTTGCTAGGAGGTGAAGGTTTTCAGGATATGACCCAGGACGACGTCAATGACCTAATTAAAACCCATTCAGCTCCACTAACCGATGAGGATCTGACAGAACTCACCAAGTCAGCGAGTGAGGAGGAAGTGGAGGAACAGGAGGAGGAGGAAGAAGATGAAGGCTTGTCAATTGAGCGCCTTGGCAGGGTCATGCGTACGGCCAATGACCTGAAACAGATGTTAGCTGAGTGGGATCCTGACATGGTTCGTTCACTGCAGTTCCAAAACAGCATTGATGGAGCCATCCAGGTGTACAAGAACCTCCTCGCCCCAAAAGAAGAAACATGCCCAGCAACTGCCTATAACTATGTTCTTCACAAAACAGAAGAAGAAGAAGAAGAAGAAGAATCCACCCCAAGTACCTCCACGGCCACCTCTAATGTAGAAGTGGAGGTTCTGGAGCAGCAAGAAGACAACCCACCTACACCTGAAGAAGCTCCTGCTGAACCTGTGCCTTCAGAAGAACAGTAGCTGCTCTTATTTGCTTATTTGCTGCTTATAGTCATCTTCTTTTCTGCTGAGTACAGTACTGTACATACAATACTGTACTGTACTCTATTTTTTACTGTACTGTACAGTACAGGGGTGTCCCCGAGTTACGAACTCGTTAGGGACTGGCCACCTGTTCTTATCTCAGAATTGTTCGTAAGTCAGCCGCGCATGCGCAGACCGACAATTACGGACATTTCCGATGTTCCATCGAATGCCGTTCTGCGCATGCGCGGCAAATTACGGACATTTCCGAAGTTTGCCATCATTTTCCGAGGCTCCGTCTGGCCGCGCATGCGCAGAACGGCCAAAGGACGGCGGAAAATGGCGGAGGGTCCCCGCAGCGCCTGGTTCGTAAGTAGGGGATGTTCGTAGGTCGGGCGTTCGTAAGTCGGGGACCCCCTGTATACTGTTAACACAATATTTTTGTGTGATCTCTCTCTATATCTTTTATGTGTTTCTATTGCGTAAAAGTGTGTTTAAAGACCTTTAAATGCTATTAAAAAATTAACAAAACATGCCTAGGGTGTATTTAAATAGGGTCTTTCTATTTCGCTTTTTTTCACTTTTCGCGGGTGGGTCCGGAACGTAACCCCAGCGATGGAGGGGGGTTTCCGGTATTGGAATTTCCTTTCAAATTTGGCTGTTTATGAAAGTAAAGAATACAAATTTATCTGAAGTGAGGAATTATCCGAAATGATGAATGCTGCATCTAAATAAATTGAACGTAACAAATTATTAATAATAATAATAAAAATAATAATAATAATAATAATAAAAAAAGTTTTTATTATTATTTATTTATAATAATTTGTTACATTCCATTAGTTTAGATGCAACATTCGTAACTTATTCGGATTCGGATAATTCGTAACTTTGGGTAAATTCGTATTCGTTGCATTCACTAACAGCCAAATTTGACAGGAAATTCCAATACCTATAATTTAATAGTTATTATTATTAGTTAGCTAGTTAGTTATTATTTCAGATTTTCAAATTATTGGGGTGTTTGTTAAACAGGTTTTTAATAATTAAAATATTTCCAAATTAACTACCGTATTTATCGGAGTATAACACGCACTTTTTTCCCCTTAAAATCAGGGGGAAATCGTGGGTACGTGTAATACACCGATCCCCCGCCAATTGTGAGCCGATTGTGAGTTCTCAGCGGCTTTTGGATGCCTTTGGCCGTTACCGGCAGCTTTCGGCCGCTCTCGGCCGAAAGCCGCCGAGAACCGCAGAGAGCGACCGAAAGCTGCCGAGAACGGCCAAAAGCCGCCGAGAGCTACCAAGCGCCAATTTTAAAAGGCAAAGCTTAAAAAGGAAACTGACAAGGCTGCAAATGATGGACAAGGCTGCAAATGATGGGCAAGGCTGCAAATGACACTGACAAGGGTGCAATGATGGACAAGGCTGCATATGGACACTGATAAGGCTGCATTGATGGGCATTTAAATGTAAGTTTTTTTTTCCTTAAACTTCCCTCCTAAAAGTTTTTTGTCCTTAAAATTCCCTCCTAAAACTTGGGGTGCGTGTTATACGCCGATAAATACGGTAATTTTTCCTGTTCATTCACACACTGAAGCATAGTAAACACCATTTTCTATGCTTCTGTTATGAATGAATACAGTGAGTGAGCGTGTTCACTGCGTTCATTTAGAAAAGGCAGGGGCCGGTAAATTACACATTTACTAGCATATCATTCCAATAATAGCATATTGTGATTTTTATGGTGCCAAAACACAATTTTTTCTTAAAAAATAAAAATTTTATTTTACACACATTAAAAACATGTTAAAAGTACATTATACATATACAGCAAAATGTTACAGTTAGTTGTTTCTTCCATATAGGCTACACTGTTGTTTTCTCTACATGTTTCACCAACGGCTTCTTCTAGAGGAGTGTTGCCCAATTATTTTTATATACAAGCTATATACAAACATAAGAAAATATCATACAATAACATATACAATATTATATTCTTTTCAAAAAATGGAATGCTGTCACAAGATCATGCTCACCTAGGTCCTTATCTATCAATAAGAATCCTTACTTCTAATTAGCGTTGTTGCTATTAGCCATTATTATTCAGCAACATTTAAAAACAATCCTACATATTTACTAGCCCCTTCCCCTGCTGTCCATCCTAAAACATCCCCCGCTGCAGCCAGGGGCAAGGAGAGGAGGGAAGCCAGCAGCACTGAGAGTGGGGGGCCAACACAGGAGAAAGTCCAGGCAGTAGCGAGGAACGGCAAAGCACATAGTGATTAGGGTGTGCCCAGGCACACCTGGCACACCCCCAGCGCACACCTATGTGTATGAAGGAGAAAAGGAGAACGATGGTCCACTTACATTTTGGATAAATTAAGGCTGATTCTATGCTGTAATGAGTGGTAATGGACATGTAGCTTGTCGCATGGATAAAAGTGGAATTCTAGTTTTCTAGTTTAATAAAGTTTAAACCTTTCCTGCTTATGCTGTAGCATAATCAGTGTGCTGATTTTCAGTTCAGCCCATCACTGCCCATTAGTGCAGTTTTTTAGAGCCCTTTAGTGCCGCCCATCAGTGCAGCCTCATCAGTGCCCATCAGTGCTGCGTCATCAGTGCAGCCTCATCAGTGCACATCAGTGCAGCCTCATCAGTGTCCATCAGTGCTGCGTCATCAGTGCAGCCTCATCAGTGCCCATTTGCTGGCTGCAAGACTGTCCATAGCGAGGCTATGGAAATCTGATCATCCCCCCTCCGTAGAACACACTCTTGACTTGGTGAACCTCCACTTTAGCTTTGAATCAATGATGGCGTCCAGTGTAGGCCTCCTGACCAAAGAATTGAAAAAATGGTAGCCCTGGAAACATTGGACTGGTGCCGTGACATTCCTTTAATGCATACTAACCTGATGTCTTTCTTTTTTTGATATAGCAACAAGTCGTATTAAAAAACCTAAAAAACCTGCTGTTAATGTTTTACATACCTTCACTTTTTTTTTTAAACGCGATGTTACCCTCCTGTGGGAACCCCCCCCCGGACAACAAATGAGTTCCCACTGGGGTTGCTGGGAGGGGTTTACTCGGGTTCTGGGTGACATTTAGATGCTCTGATATGACCTTGAGACTTTCCAGTTTTCTGTTATTATTATATCCAGTTATTCTACTTTATATCCGTATTTCCGTGCACGATTTACTGTATTACATTGTACAATATACACATTGTATCTTTGTGAACTAACTGTAAAATCAATAAAAAACTATTGAAAGTAAAAAAAAAAAATATTGGCGCCAAAAGAATATTGTTAAAAAACGGCATGGGGTTCCCCCCCCAGGTCCATATCAGACCCTTTGGGTCTAGTATGGATTCGGAGGGGACCTTCCTCCACAAAGGTCATACCAGACCCTTATCCTCAGCAGATCAGGAAAGGGAGGGGACGAGCGAGCGCCCCCCGCCCTTCCTCCTGAACCATACCAGGGCCGCATGCCATCAACATGAGGGAATGGGTGCTTTGGAGCCCCCGCCCCAAAGCCTCTTGCCCCTATGTTGATGGTGGACAAGTGCCTCTTCCCCATAACCCTGGCCGGTGGTTGTGGGGATCTGTAGGCAAGGGGCCTATCAAAATCTGGAAGCCCCCTTTAAGAAAGGGGCCCCCCGGACCCCGGCCCTGCCCCATGTGAATGAGTAAGGGGTACATTGTACCCCTACCCAATCACCCCAAAAAGCAGTGAAGTTGGTGGGAGATTGTACAATCGGTTTATTGTAGTGTGTGGTGAGCTTTAGGGAAATTATTGAGGCACTTCCTTGAGTAGAGAGATGGGATATCCAGGAAAGCTTGTACACAGAGAACTGTTAGCCACAGGAAGCCAATGCTGCATTCCAAAGTAGATATAGATTAGTGCTGGGTGCTTGTAGTAATGTGAACATCACATAAAAGCTTATGTATGAGATCAGGACAGTGTGTCAGTGCTGGAACTCCGCCACCTGCTTCTAATTTTAGAACAAACTCGGCAGATTACTTCCTGCAAGATTCTAACTGTAGCCTGTAATTCTGACATGACATACGAAGCTGGAAGCAGGTCTGTTTCATGTGTATTGTAGAGCCTGGAAAAAAAATCCATACCCCACACATTTTATTATGGGAACACGTCAAATTAATAATACATAACAGACCCTGAAATTGAAAAAGTTGACATAAAAGAGGTCCAGAATCCAACTGGCAGTTCTTTAGGGTTATATATATATATATATTAGGGCTGTTACTGATTAAAATTTTCATGTTCGATTAATCTATTTTTTTTTTTTTTTCGATTAATCGACTAATTTCGATTAATTATAACACACATACAGATCCAACTACTTTTAGATGATCTCCTTGCATTGCAGCTCTGCATTAGTCAGTGGTAAATGTGGTATACACACTATATACAATCACCCGACACTAGTTAGTTTCCACAATCCATGACTTAACTTCACAGTTCACACAAATACGTTTTTAAATTCAAACTGTAGCACTGACATAAGTCATTTTTTTTCCACAGTAGCGTGACAATCCCTCTACCTCCAGTCTAACTAATCACTCTCACCTTATGGCATGGACCCCTGTGCAAACAGGTGGTCATGTAAGTGGGTATCAAAAGGGTTAACACGGACCATAAACTTCTCTCACGTCTCCTTAGATCTCAGCAAGGACGCCAGGTCATGGGTAGAAAGAAAAGATCTAAGTGCTCACCGCTTAAGTATAAGATTACATTTTTGTGTTCAAACACAAACTACTCACATAAAGATGATAAAAACACAGCATGTAAAGCCGACAATCGCGTTCGTTCCGTAGAGCAGCAGCAGGTGACGTCATGCGTAGCTCCTCCCCCGTACGCGTTACATTCAATCAGAACTTCGACATCACTGGACTCCTCCCCCTTCCCTTTGTTAGCAGATGGAGGCACTTGGGGAAGGGGGAGGAGTCCGGTGACGTCAATGTCCGTGATGTTACTGGATCTCCGACGGAACTTCCTGAAGACCCGGAAGCCGGTGGAGAGTTGAGTACCGATCAAAAGAATTTTGATCGATCAAAAAAATTTACGATTAATCAAGGAATTAATCTTTAATTTCCACAGCCCTAATATATATATATATGTATACAAATACACACAGTGGATATAAAAAAGTCTACACACCCCTGTTAAAATATTTCTGTGATGTAAAATAACAAGACAAAGATAAATAATTACAGAACCTTTTCCACCTTTAATGTGACCTATAAACTGTACAACTCAGTTGAACAACAAACGGAAATATTTTAAGTGGAGGGAAGTAAAAATAAAAAAATAAAATAATATGGTTGCATAAGTGTGCACACCCTTAAGCCCCATACACACGGTCGGACTTTTTCATGGATTCTGTCCGATCGGACAATGTTGTTGAAAAATCAGACCGTGTGTATGCACCATCGGACAGTGTACGTCGGTTTGTCCGACGGACAAAGTCTTATCTCCTGCTGGAAAGATTTGCCGTCAACACGGTCCGATCACACCAAATCCGATCGTGTGTACGGTTGTCCGACCGGACAAAGTGCTACGCATGCTCAGATCACATTACAAGACCAAAGCTATTGGCTACTAGCCTCTACGTAGTCCCGTCGTAGGCAACAAACGTCACCACGTTCAGAATGATCGGATTTTCCGACAACTTTGTCCGACCGTGTGTACGCAAAACCAACATCGGACAAAGTATGACGGACATGGTCCGACGGACCTGGTCCGCGGATTGTCCGACCGTGTGTATGGGGCTTAACACTAATACTTTGTTGAAGCACCTTTTGGTTTTATTACAGCACTCATAGAGTCTATCAGCATGGCACATCTTGACTTGGCAATATTTGCCCACTCTTTTTTGCAAAAACACTCCAAATCTGTCAGATTGTGAGGGCATCTCCTGTGCACAACCCTCTTCAGATCACCCCACAGATATTCAATCGGATTCTGGTCTGGGCTCTGGCTGGGCCATTCCAAAACTTTAATCTTCTAATGGTGAAGCCATTCCTTTGTTGATTTGGAGGTCTACTTTGGGTCGTTGTCATGCTGAAAGATGAAGTTCCTCTTCATGTTCAGCTTTCTAATAGAAGCCTGAAGGTTTTGTGCCAATATTGACTGGTATTTGGAACTGTTCATAATTCCCTCTACCTCGACTAAGGCCCGTGTTCCAGCTGAAGAAAAACAGCCCCAAAGCATGATACTGCCACCACCATGCTTCACGGTGGGTATGGTGTTCTTTTGGTGTGCAGTGTTGTTTTTGCACCAAACATATCTTTTGGAATTATGGCCAAAAAGTTCAACCATGTTTTTATCAGACCAGAACACATTTTCCCACATGCTTTTGGGAGACTTCAGATGTGTTATTGCAAAATTTAGCCGGGCTTGGATGTTTTTCTTGCTAAGAAAAGGCTTCTGTCTTGCCACAGGCATAAGGGCGTACAGGTACAGGTAAGATGCCGTTGTGCCATCGAGTGCGCGCCGGTCGGGACCCCCGTGAGTCCAGTTACAGGTCCCGCGGACTCGATCGCCGCGGGGATACCTGCGATCATTTCAAGGGAAGGCCGAACGGGGAGATGCGGAAATAAACAGCATCTCCCCGTTCTGCCTAGCAACTAGTGACGCCGATCTCTGCTCCCTGTGATTGGAGCAGAGATCAGCATTCACTAGTTCACATCCACACCCCCGACAGTTAAAAACACACCTCTAGGAACATATAACCCCTACACTGCCGCCTAGTGGTTAACCCCTTCACTGCCAGTATCATTTACACAGGAATCAGTGCATTTAAATAGCACTGATTGCTGTATAAATGACAATGGTCCCAAAAATGTGTCAAAAATGTCCGACAGCTCTTTTATAACGGAGGGCAGGGCCACCTGGTGACCCCGCCCCCCTGTGACGCACAGGGACGTCATGGGGACTTCCCTATGGCTTTCCCCATGACGTCAGAGGGGGGCGGGGGGCGGCCGGGATCTGGGGGTGCCCTTGTTAAAGGGGGCTTCCAGATTCCGATAAGCCCCCCGCCCGCAGACCCCCACAACCAATGGCCAGGGTTGTGGGGAAGAGGCCCTTGTTCCCATCAACATGGGGACATGGTGCTTTGAGGGGTCACAGACCCCCAAAGCATCCTCCCAATGTTAAGGGCATGTGGCCTGGTACGGTTCAGGAGGCCTACCAGGTTGCGTGCTCGGATAAGGGTCTGGTATGGTCTGGTATGGATTTTGAGGGGGACCCCACGCCATTTTTTTTTTTTGGTGTAGGGTTCCCCTTAAAATCCATCCCAGACCTGAAGGGTCTGGTATAGATATTTAGGGGGGACCGCACGTAATTTTTTTTTTTAATTTGACGCAGGCTTTCCCTTAATATCCATAGCAGACCTGAAGGGTTTACATGCATACTATACACACCCCCCAGGTACGAAATTTAAAGGAATATTACACTTTTATTGTTTCACTTTAAGCATTATTAAAATCACTGCTCCTGAAAAAACGTTAGTTTTTAAAACTTTTTTTTGCATTGATACATGTCCCATGGGGCAGAACCCAGGTCCCCAAACACTTTTTATGACAATAACTTGCATATTAGCCTTTAAAATTAGCACTTTTGATTTTGAACGTTCGAGTCCCATAGACTTTAATAGGGTTCTAAAGTTCACACGAGCTTTAGGTCTGTTCGTAGGTTCTGGTGCGAACCGAACAGGGGGGTGTTTCGGCTCATCCCTACTGGGGACATGGTATAGGTGTTGTTGGAGACTGGGGACATGGGATAGGTGTTGTTGGAGACTGGGGACATGGTATAGGAGTGGTTGGAGACAGGGCCGGACTGGGAATAAAATTCAGCCCTGGAAAAAATTTCATACCAGCCCCACAGCATTATTATACCAGCGCAACAGCATAACGTCTTTATTTTCTTGTTCATGAAAGGGAAAACCATACATTTTAACCACTTTCAGACCGGACCATTTTGCTGGCTTAAGACCAGACCACTTTTTGCGATTTGGCACTGCGTCGCTTTAACTGACAATTGCGCGGGTCGTGCGACGTGGCTCCCAAACAAAATTGACGTCCTTTTTTTCCCCACAAATAGAGCTTTCTTTTGGTGGTATTTGATCGCCCCTGCAGTTTTTATTTTTTGCGCAATAAAAAAAAAAAGAGCTATAATAAATATTCCCCAAAAATATATAAAAAAATATATGTTTTTCCTCAGTTTAGGCCGATACGTATGCTTCTACATATTTTTGGTAAAAAAAAATCGCAATAGGTGATTATTGATTGGTTTGCGCAAAAGTTATATCGTTTACGAAATAGGGGATAGTTTTACAGCATTTTTATTAATAATTTATTTTTTATTGTGACTGCGACATTATGGCGGACACATCGGACATTTTTGACACATTTTTGGGACCATTGTCATTTATACAGCAATCAGTGCTATTTAAATGCACTTTAAATGCTATTTAAATGCACTGATTCCTGTGTAAATGACACTGGCAGTGAAGGGGTTAACCACTAGGCGGCAGTGTAGGGGTTATATGTTCCTAGAGGTGTGTTTCTAACTGTGGGGGGGTGTGGCTGTGAGCTAGTGAATGCTGATCTCTGCTCCAATCACAGGGAGCAGAGATCGGCGTAACTAGTTGCTAGGCAGAACGGGGAGATGCTGTTTATTTCCGCATCTCCCCGTTCATCCTTCAACCGGCGCGCACTCGATGGCACGGTGGCATCTTAAAGGGGACGTACCTGTAAGTCCTTATGCCTGTCCGTGCCATTCTGTCGACGTACATCGCCGTGCGCCGGTCAGGAAGCGGTTAAAGCACATTTGAAGAGTGTATTATATACAGATAAGAAAGATATGAAATCACATAGGGCTTTATATATTATATATATATATATATATATATATATATAAGCAAATTACAGTTAAAAGTGGTCAATCATTAAGGGGGACCCCAGGAACTCAGAACGTGGGGGGGGGGGCACCTTCCGCAGAAAGAATACACTAAGGTAAGGGGGCTTACTGATTTAAGGGGGAAACCCTTTATATCAGTGCCCCCTTACATTATTGTACTCACTCCCCCCTTACAACAGGGACCCCCCCCCCCTTCAGACTGGCCTGGCAGTGCTGTTACTGACCTCCTCTCAGGTGCACCAAGCAGGGCTCAGTCGGCTCCAGCTTGGTGGCTCTGGTTTTATCCTATAGTCTCCTCTCCACAGTCCACACACGTCTGACTTCTCCCATGACCCCGATCCTGGCAGCGCTCCCACTCTTGACTCCTCTCCAGACTCCCTCAGAGACTGCAGACATGATACAGGAGATGGTCAGAGACTGCAGACATGATACAAGAGCTCAATTCAGCCTCACCAGTGCCCATCAAATGCAGCCTCACTGTGCCCATCAAATGCAGCCTCACTGCACCCATCAAATGAAGCCTCACTGTGCCCATCAAATGAAGCCTCACTGTGCTCATCAAATGCAGCTTTACTCTGCCCATGAATGCGGCCTCACTGTGCTCACCATTGCGGCCTCACTGTGCCCACCATTGCGGCCTCACTGTGCCCACCATTGCGGCCTCACTGTGCCCACCATTGCAGCCTCACTGTTCCCACCATTGCAGCCTCACTGTGCCCATCAATGCAGCCTCACTGTGCCCATCAAATGCAGCTTTACTGTGCCGTGAGGGGGGGGGGGGAAATAACAGGGGTGGAAAGCACGGAGGCTGAGAGCACTGGGGGAGCTTGAGAGCACCCATGGGGGCCAGAAAGTACAGGGGTGGAAAGCACGGGGGACTGGAGAGCACTGGTGGGGTTGGAGAGCACATGGGTGGGGGCAAAATGCAGGGGGGGGTGGAGAGTGCTGGGGGGAGCTTGCGAGAGCACTGGAGGGGGAGCCAAAAAGAACAGGGGTGGAGAGCATGGGGGCTGGAGAGCACTGTGGGGGGTAGAGAGCACTGGGGTGGGGGCTAGAGAAGGATGGGAAGAGCTGGAGAGCAGAAAGAACAGGGGTGGGAGCTGGACAGCACTGTGGGGAATGGGGAGCACGGGGGGGCTGGAGAGCACTGTGGGGGGGGGGAGAGCACTGGGGTGGGGGCTAGAGAAGGATGGGAAGAGCTGGAGAGCAGGGGGGGCAGAAAGAACAGGGGTGGGAGCTGGACAGCACTGTGGGGAATGGGGAGCACGGGGGGGGGGGCTGGAGAGCACTGTGGGGGTGGGGAGCATGGGGGGGGCTGGAGAGCACTGTGGGGGGTGAAGAGCACTGGGGTGGGGGCTAGAGAAGGATGGGGAGAGCAGGGGCGGGCAGAAAGAACAGGGGTTGAGAGAACTGTGGGGGGGGGCTGGAGAGTGTGGTGGGGAGGAGAGCACTGGGGGGGGGGCAGTAAAAGAAGTTGGATAGGAGGAGAAGCAGGGGGCGGCATATAGAGGAAATTAGCTTTCTATATTCCTCCATGCAGCCGCTGAATGCTTGATTCTCCTCCTCTCTCTCCTCCAAGCATTCAGTGGCTGCATGGAGGAATATAAAAAGCTAATCTCCTCTATATGCGGCCCCCCTGCCGATCCCCCTATCCAGGCACACAGGGCAGGCTGTACTTGCAGGCATCTTCTCCTGTATTTCACGGAGCTGGCAGCGTCTGTGTTCAGAGGCCGCGCTGTAACACGGTCCCGCCCCCCTAGAACGGCTGTGTGATAGGTGGAACACTGATTCTATCTACTATTACACGAGCCGGTCTAGGGGAGCATGACCGTGTTACAGCGCGGCCGCCGAACACAGACCCGGTCAGCTCCGTGAAACACAGGAGCATGAGAGAGGGAAGCACTGCAGCCGCAAAGCGGCCCCAGGGCAGGCAGCCTACCGGGAAATATCCCGGTATCCCAGTAGGCCAGTCCGGCCCTGGTTGGAGACTGGGGACATGGTATAGGAGTGGTTGGAGACTGGGGACATGGTATAGGTGTGGTTGGAGACTGGGGACATGGTATAGGTGTGGTTGGAGACTGGGGACATGGTATAGGTGTTGTTGGAGACTGGGGACATGGTATAGGTGTGGTTGGAGACTGGGGACATGGTATAGGTGTTGTTGGAGACTGGGGACATGATACAGGAGTGGTTGGAGACTGGGGACATGGTATAGGTGTTGTTGGAGACTTGGGACATGGTATAGGAGTGGTTGGAGACTGGGGACATGGTATAGGTGTGGTTGGAGACTGGGGACATGGTATAGGTGTTGTTGGAGACTGGGGACATGGTATAGGTGTGGTTGGAGACTGGGGACATGGTATAGGTGTTGTTGGAGACTGGGGACATGATACAGGAGTGGTTGGAGACTGGGGACATGGTATAGGTGTTGTTGGAGACTTGGGACATGGTATAGGAGTGGTTGGAGACTGGGGACATGGTATAGGAGTGGTTGGAGACTGGGGACATGGTATAGGTGTTGTTGGAGACTGGGGACATGGTATAGGTGTTGTTGGAGACTGGGGACATGGTATAGGTGTTGTTGGAGACTGGGGACATGGTATAGGAGTGGTTGGAGACTGGGGACATGGTATAAGAGTGGTTAGGGACTGGGGACATGGTACAGGAGTAGTTGGAGACTGGGGACATGCTTGAGAAGACAGTGATAGACTGGAGACCTATTACATGAGACTGCTAGATATCATTGCTATAAAAGGGCAATAGGGAAACACATATTAGTGTCTGTAGGGGCCTGTGAGCTGCAGGTTGGGCACCAGAATCTAAGGCCCTTTTCACATGGGTGCCTTCCATTTTGATCAGCAGGGGATCTGTCCGCTGATAACCTGCTGATCAAAGCAGAGCAGGCGGATGACAGGTCATAAACTGAGTGAACATAGACAGAACCTGCTTTGCTCTATGGTTGGCCAGGTGTAAATGGTCTCTCCACTGTCCATATACACCCAACTACCCTCCGATCTGAACGGATCCCCTTCTGTTTGATCAGAGGTGGGCGGGTGTAAATGGACACAAGTCTGATTATACCCGCCTGTCCATAGGGTTGAAGTCCAATCAGGTGTGCCTGGGAAAAAACAGGCGGACCTGATCGGAACAGTCATGTGAAAGGGGCCTACGGTCCCTATACCACACACATACATAAACAAACTAGGGCCAATTTAAACAGGAGCTAATTAACCTACCAGCATGTCTTTGCAGTGTGGGAGGCAACATGAGTACCCGGGGCAAACCCATGCAAGCACAGGGAGAACATACAAACTCTGATGGTATCTTTACTATAGATTTAAATCCACTTCTCCATGTGTGGCATATCCTTCGAATGGGTTGTTAACTACAATTCGATTATTCCAATCAGAAGAAACCAGAAAAGAAAACTGGTAATTTATTGAAGTGTGTATGGCCACCATTACGTAGACCAGAGAAAAAGAAAAAAAAATGTGTGCATGTACGTGTGACAGTACACATACCTGGAGGGAGATGGCTGTGGTCATGAAATCGGCAGGAAACATCTGCTTTGTACAGTCAGAGTTACAGGGTGAGCCCATTTTATGTGAGACTTCATGGTATAAAAATAAATACATTTCAACGCATGATACCAAGTATTGCCTGGATGCAGACTGATACGCATTCATATGTGCTGCAGATGTGTACGTCATTTATAAATTGTTAGTTATTTTATCTGTCTGATTACAGGATGCTGACCCAACTTCAGTTGCCTTTTATGTTCAGCAAGGAAGGGGCTCCACCTATAATCACATTCATGTGTTGGTAAGCAGACCATGCAGCTGCGTCTGTGAACACTGAGTTGGATCCTCGCCAGCCCAACGCAGATATTTGAGGAGTTTGCCATTATTTAGGGAACAATAGAGGTAACTACACCCATCCTGAGTGGACGGTTGCAACTATGACAAAACCACTAAACCGATGGGTTTCATTATACTGTGCAATATCATTCCAGGGTCATCCAGACCAATTATTTCAGAGTTATAAAAATAAACAGATATACATAAAGGAGTAATAAAAGTTATCCATGTCATTCTATATTTATATAAAATATGAGTAGATTCCCCACTTCCCCACAAAATGAGTGTGTTTGGACCTAATTCAAGGTCCCAATAAGGATTTAATTATCATTTCAATCCTGGTGGCCTTGGAAATAAAATTGAGTAGATGGTTGAAAAAGGAGCCCCTTGGATATTGGATGTACAGAAGAATTATATCATATTGGAGTTCTATCATCATATGGAAAGTTCATTAACCACTTCAGCCCCAGAAGAATTTACCCTCTTCCTGACCAGGCCATTTTTTACGATACGGTGCTGCGTCACTTTAACTGAAAATTGCGTGGATGTGTGACGCTGTACCCAAACAAAATTTACGTCCTTTTTTTTACCACAAATAGAGCTTTCTTTTGGGGGTTTTTGATCATCTCTGCCGTTTTTATTTTTTGAGCTATAAACAAAAAAAGACAGACTATTTAAAAAAAAAGCAATATTTTTTACTTTTTGCTATAATAAATATCCCCCAAAAATATATAAAAAAAACTAATTTCTTCATCAGTTTAGCCCGATATGTATTCTTCTACATATTTTTCTTTTAACAAAATCGCAAAAAGCGTATATTGATTGGTTTGCGCAAAAGTTATAGCCTCTACAAAATATGGGATAGATTTATGGCATTTTTATTATTATTTTTTGTTACTAGTAATGACGGCGATCTGCGATCTTTATTGGGACTGCGACATTGTGGCGGACAGATCGGACACTTTTCAAACTATTTTGGGACCATTGACATTTATACAGCGATCAAAGCTATAAATAGCCACTGATTACTGTATAAATGTCACTGACAGGGAAGGGGTTAACACTAGGCGGCGATCAAGAGGTTAAATGTGTGCCCTAGGGAGTGATTCTAACTGTGGGGGGATGGGACTGCCTGGGGAGGAGACCGATTGTGGTTCCTAAGAAGTAGGAACAACAGATCGTTCTTCTCACCCCTGACAGAATGGAGATTTGTCTGTTTACATTGACAGTTCTCCATTCTCTCTTTCTCAGGAGCAATCGCGGGTAGCCGCTGGCCATCGCGGCCGCCGGTCATGCACACTTAAAGCGCCCGCCATACAACTACAGACGGCGGGTAGTTGGCAAGCAGTTAAGCATTGGTGTAAGTTCCTGCAGAATTATGAACTACTATAAATTAGGGGTCTATATATAAAAAAAAATAAAAAATGCATAGCCATTTGTCCAGCAAATTTGCATGTACATTTTATATTTGCAAACTGGGCAAATACAAATGTTCTTTATGATATTTTCTCTTCTGAACGAATGTTCTTTTATTTTGAGCAGTAGTAAATATTGCATTATGGCCACTAGAAGGACCTGAGGAGCATAGGAAATACATTTGTAACTAGAGGTACAATGTAACCACTAAAAGTGATTGTAAAGTCTTGCTTTTTACAAAAATAAAATAACAAACATATTATACTTACCGTGTACTGTGCAGTTGGTTTTGCACAGAGCAGCATGGGTCCTCCTCTTCTCGGGTCCCTTTTCGCTGCTCCTGTTTCCCTCTCTCCCCTGATTGGCTAACTGACTTTGATTGACAGCCGCGGGAGCCAACGGCACCGGGGCTGTGCCCCAGCCAATCTGGAGGAGAGACCCTGGCGGCCGAGGGAATCATGTACATCGCTGGACAGAGAAGGGGCTCAGGGTAAGTGTTGGGGGGTGCTGGGGGAGCCTGCTACACACAAAAGTTTTTTTTTTCTTATCTTAATGCATAGTATGCATTAAGATAAAGAACCTTTTGCCTTTACAACTCCTTTAAGGACCATCCCTTTTCTGAAACATTTTGTTTACAAGTAAAAATCAGTTTGTTTGTTTTTTTTGCTAGATAATTACTTAGAACCTCCAAACATTCTATATATATTTTTTTTAGTAGAGGCCCTAGAGCAGTGATGGCGAACCTATGGCACACGTGCCACAGCTGGCACACGTGCCACAGCTGGCACACGGAGCCCTCTCTGTGGGCACCCAGAAGCTCCAGGCACTCTTCACTAGGAGGACAAAGCGCCAAGTGTCCCCGCATTGTCCTGGCACTGCCTACCTCCTCCAGATCACACAGAGCACTTTGACTCAGCAGACAACTCTTTGGAGAAAGTGCTGGGGGACTAACTGGCCAATCACCTTCCTTGGCTAGGGAATGAACAGCTAATTGACTGGCGTTAAGGGAGAAGGGGTTCACCTGTGTGCAGCTGCTTCGTTCCATTGGTGAGAAAGCCCAGAGATGAGGGTGGAGCGGCTGGTGATGGGCCACGCCACATGACCATGTTCTGTGCTATGGTGATAGCAGGAGAGGTGTGCATGGGCAGAGGGAGCAAGGCAGGCTACATGAGTGTCACTACACCACTGCCGTACCACAGCAGAGGGGGAGGGGGTGGTGAGTTGTAGAGGGGGGACCAGATGTCTGATGGAGAGGAAAGTGTACCATGAGCTGCATGAAGGGGTGTGATGCATGGTGAGGAGGTGTGCTATGAGTTACATGTCGATGTATAATGTGCTGTAGCTCACCGATGTGATGTGACCGGACAACAGAGAGGTGTGAGCTGAAGGCAAATACATAATATGTGCTAGAAGTTTACAGTGTGATGGAGAAGTGTGATGTGCTGCATGGCGATGGATGTTGGCACTTTGAAATAAATAAGTTGGTTTTATGTTACAGTTTGGGCACTCGGGCTCAAAAAGGTTCGCCATCACTGCCCTAGAGAATAAAATAGCAGGCTCCCAAATTTTTATGTCACACGGTATTTGCGGAATGGCACCAAACTACGATACTTGAAAATCTCCATAGGGAACGCTTTAAACATTTTTACAGATTACCAGTTTTTAGTTAGAGGAGGTCCAGTGCTAGAATTATTACTCTCGCTCTGACATTCGTGGTGACAACTTATATGTGTGGTGCGAACACTGTTTACATATGTGGGCGTGACCTACATATGCGTTCGCTTCTGCGCGTGAGCACAGGGGGACAGGGGTGCTCTTTTATTATTATTATTAATTAATTTTTTTTTTTTTTTACACTGTCCCTTTATTGATTTTGATATCACTTTTATTCCTATCACAAGGAATGTAAACATCCCTTGTTATAGAAATAAGGCATGACAGGTCCTCTTTATGGAGAGATCCGACTGTGAACCGGAAGTGACGTCGCTCCGGGCCTCCTAGACCATAGAGATGAGCAGAAGTTGTCTTTCCTCTGCTTATCTCTATAGCCAGGCGCTGCAACTGCCGGATCGGTTCTCGGGCTTCCCGATGATCCAGGTAAGCCCAAGAACCACCGGAAATGTAAATGTGATCCAGAGGCTAATCAATTTTAAAACTGGGGGTATGGCATCTAGCTGTAGCCATAACCCCGAGATTAAACGTCAAAGTAATGACGAGTAATGTTCCAGAAAATGACAGCGCTGCAGATTGAAAAGGAAAGGTCGTTTTTAATAACATTCAATTACAATATGACTTGTGTAACAATTGCATATGCTATCTTATTTTTTATTTGCTATTTTTTTCCCCATGAAAGTGGAGTTACACTTTAAGTCTTATAATATTATATTAACCAGTTCCCGACCGGCTCACGTATTTTTACGGGGGGGGGGGGGAATGGCTCCCCTGCGTGAAACCCCCGTATAGTTATGGCGTTCCTTTAAGAGCCGCCAGAAGGCGCACCGCTGGAGGGGCTTGCGTGCGCCTGCTGCGCGGCGGGGGCTCCGATGCATGTGGCCGGTGGTCGTAATCGTCGCTGGCCACGCGCGATCGCGTGCACAAGTGCCATCACGGGGATTTGTGTGTGTGTAAACGCAAAAATCCCTGTGCTGTTAGAGGAGAGGAGACATGTCGTTTGTTCCTAGTAAAAAGGAACAGCAAAATGTCTCCTCTCCTACTCTGTCTTATCCCCATACAGTTAGAACACACTGAGGGAACACACATTTAACCCCTTGATCACCCCCTAGTGTTAACCCCTTCCCCACCAGTGTAATTTACACAGTAATCAGTGCATTTTTATAGCACTGATAACTGTATAAATGTCAATGGTCCCGAAAATGTGTCAAAAGTGTCCGATCTGTCTGTCGCAATACCGTTAAAAATCGCAGATCACTGCCATTACTAGTAAAAAAAAAAAGCCATAAAAATTCCATAAATCTTTCCCATAGTTTGTAGACGGTAAAACTTTTGAGCAAACTAATAAATATACGCTTACTGCGTTTTGTTTTTCTTTACCAAAAATATGTAGAGAATATATATTGGCCTAAACTGATGAAGAAATTTGTTTTTTAAAAACATTTTTGGGGATATTTATTATAGCAAAAAGTACAAAATATTGTTGTTTTTTTTCAAGATTGTCGCACTTTTTTGGGTATAGCGCAAAAAATTTAAAAATGCAAAGGTAAAAGGTAAAAATAGCACCAAAAGAAAGCTCTATTTGTGGGGAATAAAAGGGATGCAAATTTCTTTTGGGTACAACATTGCATGATCGCGCAATTACCAGTTAAATCGACGCAGGCTGAAGTGGTTTAAATTTGGAACCACTATGAACTGATAATATTTAAATCCACCATATGCACAATGGTAAACTAATCATCAATATATTAATAAACTGAATATCTGTAAATGCCTCACAAATTAGATGTTTTACTGCTCAATCAGAAACATCCCCCCAACAGCTGTAATACAAGTCTATGTACTTAACTTCACTGAGTCACGATGTGTCAGCCACTGCACAATGCTGCATGCACACATGGTAAATCCTGGATTATGGCTGGCATAGTTTGGCATGCAAATCTTTAAAGTAATCCTTAAATTAAATAAATATGGATGTGCTGTTGCTGAATGCTGACTACCTTTTAAAAATGCTCACTGACCCACTTACTTCAATACTGTCACTGACAAGGAAAAATTAGCGGGTCAGGGAAGTCAGAGTGAAGTAAAAAGTCCATATTAGCAAACCTTTTGCTAGTCAGCGACCCAAAGTACCATTATATTACCCATAGCTCCCAACTGTCCCTGATTTCGAGGGACTGTCCATGATTTGGAGCAATGTCCTCTGTCCCTCTTTCCTCCTGATTTGTCCCTCATTTTTGGTCTGATCGAAATAGTTGTATATAAAATGCAATTTTTATCTTTCAAAAAGTGTTTCCCCAGTGCTAAATCTTTCATCCAAATTCTAAGATGCTGCATTTGTAAATTTTTTAAAGCCAATATAAAGGAATAGTAGTGGTAAAAAAATCACTTGTGGATTTAATTAACATTTTTGGTTAATTCTCCTTTAAGGGGGTGTGGCAGAGGGCGTGTCCTATGACTATATATATTATATGTATGCAATGCCGCGCTTAGGAAAAAGTGTTTTAAGGTTGCAGCCACCCCAAGAAAAAAAATGCAGGGTTCCCTGTATTTTTAAGAAAGTAAGTAGTAGATAGTGAGGTCAATGGCGCTACCTATGACACAAAAGTGTATTGTGAGTACCACTACTCCAAAACTATGGAGGTAGGGGTACAATAAAAATTAATAATAAAAGTAATAGTATAATAATAAGTGCCTTTCTGTTAGTGGCTATAAACCATTTCCCACCAGTGTGTGATCTGTACACATGTGCAATAATAATTGTGCCTGCCTAGTGTACCACTAGGATATCTATATTACACAAAAAAGGCAAATCTAAATAGATGCCTAAAAACCAAAAACCCATATAAGTGAACCAAAACAAATAAATAGAACAACGTGACTCACTGGTGATTAGTTACCAGTGCATGCACACCTGAATCAGGTGTTGAGTAAAGTAGCAAAAGATTAGACATGTGCACAACAAAAAAAATTTGTTTATTTTCGTTTCGTTTTTTTCGTTTCCGTTGATTCGTACCGATTCGTAAATTCGTAAGTCGTCGGTGTTCGTATTCGTAACGTTTCGTAAGTCATCGGTGTTCATATTCGTAACGATTCGTATTTTCGTAAGAGTTCTTTTTTTCCGTTGATTCGTATTTCCGTTAGTTTAATTTTCGTTTATTCGTAATTCGGACGCATTCGTATTTATTCGTAACATTCGTAGATTCGTAATCGGAGCATAATTCATAATGTTGTGTAATGTGTATGCTATTATTACATTTTAAGAGACACAGAAAATTACGAATCGAAAAAAAAAAAGTTACGAATGTACGAATTTTTTCGTTCAATCCATTCGAGGCACGTTAAGCAGCACCATTGTAAGGGACACGGAAAATTACCAATTCAACAAAAAAAAAAAAGTTACGAATGTACGAATTTTTATACTAGCACATTATGCTATTGTCTTGAAGGTTTTTTTCTTCTTTTTAGCAGTTTACTACCGCTTCAAAAGCCGTTCTGTTCACGTTATGTGAATCGCCCCTAGTGTTTAACCCCTTCACTGCCAGTGACATTTTTACAGTAATCAATGCAATTTCTTAGCATTGATCGCTGTATTAATGCCAATGGTCCCAAAAATGTGTCAAAATTGTCCGATGTGTCCGCCATAATGTCGCAGTCATGATAAAAATCGCTAATCGCCGCCATTACTAGTAAAAAAAAAATTATCAATAAAAATGCTATAGAACTATTCCCTATTTTGTAGACGCTATAACTTTTGCGCAAACCAATCAATAAATGCTTATTGCGATTTTTTTCCCCAAAAATATGTAGAATACTTATCGGCCTAAACTGAGGAAAAAAATGTTTTTTGATATATTTTTTGGGGATATTTATTATAGCAAAAAGTAAAAAAGTAATGTGTTTTTTTCAAAATTGTCGCTATTTTTTTGTTTATAGAGCAAAAAATAAAAAACGCAGAGGTTATCAAATACCACCAAAAGAAGGCTCTATTTGTGGGGAAAAAAAGGACGTCAATTTTGTTTGGGTGCAATGTCGCACGACCGCGCAATTGTTAGTTAAAGCGACGCAGTGCCGAAATGCAAAAAGTGCTCTGGTCAGGAAGGGGGTAAATTCTTCCGGGGCTCAGGTGGTTAACATGATGATGTGACAATTTATATATGACGAAAGAGAGTGGCTAGACATTGATCTGCAGAGACGTAGCTGAGGGAACTGAAAAGGCGGGAAAGCAGCGGCAACTGATTGGTAAGATCAGTCAGCACGCGTCTCCTGGCAACCCTTCTTAGCTCATCAATCACGGCGCCGCCGTGCGCTGCAGTACCGCCCCTCGCCCTCTAGATGTCGCTGCCTCCGCCTCCTGGTTGTCGGATGGATGACGTCACAGGGCGGCGCCGTCCCACGTTCCTTATCCGGGCCGGGAAGAGACAGCTGGTGTTGGGCGGGTCTCCGTCCTTTCCGCTTCTTTTTCTCCGGTCACCACCGAGGAGCCATGAGGCCGGTCGAGGCGTGAAGAGCCAGTCGGGGATGATGCGGCGATCCCGCAGAGGAATGAGCGGCTGCCCCCGGCGGGATGGCTAGCGATGGCGGCGGCGGCTCCGGTTCCGCCCGGTCCTCGGTGCCCTCCGGAGCGGGCGGCTCCCAGCCCCGCAAGAAGCTGCTGAGCATCTGCGACCAGTGCAAGGCCAAGATGCAGCTGGTGGCCGATCTGCTGCTGCTGTCCAGCGAGCCCCGGCCCGTCCACCCCCCGGAGAGCTCCGGTACTCAGCTGGGGGAGGCCTTTGAGAAGTGCCGGGACACGGTGATCGCCAGAACCAAGGGGCTGTCCATCCTGACCCACGATGTGCAGAGCCAGCTGAACATGGGCCGCTTCGCCGAGGTGGGGGACAGCCTGCAGGAGATGGGGGACCTGGTGGTGTCGCTGGTGGAACTCTCTGCCCACGCCGCGTACCTGGCAGCAGTAGAGGTGCCCGGCTCCCACGCTGCTCTCCCCGGCCTGGTGGACCGCTACCGGGTGACCCGGTGCCGGCACGAGGTGGAACAGAGCTGCGCCCTGCTCAGGACGGTGCCCCTCCAGGACCTGACCCCGCAACTCCTCCTGGAGATCTCCCAGAACGTCTCCAAGAACCTCAAGACCCTGACCGACGCCAGCGTGGTCGCCAGCGAGAAGTCCCGGGACAAGTTCGCCAAGGAGCAGTTCAAGCTGGGCGTCAAGTGCATGAGCACCAGTGCCACCGCCCTCCTCGCCTGCGTCAAGGAAGTCAAGACCGCCCCCAGCGAACTCTCCAGGAACCGCTGCGTGCTGTTCGGCGGGCCCCTGGTGCAGGCGGTCCACGCCTTGGTCGGCTTCGCCACCGAGCCCCAGTTCCTGGGCAAAGCGGCCACGCTCAACCAAGAGGGCAAGGCCGTGCAGACCGCTATCCTGGGGGGTGCCATGAGCGTTGTGTCCGCCTGCGTCCTCTTGACTCAGTGCCTCAGGGATATAGCCCAGCATTCTGATGGCAGCAGCAAGATGACGGACTACAAGGACCGCTTGAGGAGCTCCGCATGTGCTGTCTCTGACGGCTGCAACTTGTTATCTCAGGCCCTGAGAGAGAGGTCGTCTCCGAGGACTCTGCCGCCAGTGCACTCCAATTCTGTGAAGTCCCCCTGAACCCGGGGTGGGGGAAACGCCCTCCCTTCATCTTACCAAAGAATGTTGGTTCACACGCAAAAAGCCCGTAATATATGAAGGCGGCCGAGTGTCCTCGGACCTGGAGGTGCTGGTGGAGCGTTACATTTCTTCATGGCAGGTGGTAGCGATTAGGGATGGTTTCTGGTGTGTTCTGATCCTAGTCCAATCCCACCAGGAAGCTGTTGCTGTACTGGGCCAGTCATAAGCAGTTGAGGCATCCCATGCCGCTTCTGCTGCTTATTACTTGCCTAGCAGAGGTGGGCATAGACTAGGATCCTTGCACACTCTGATGGACATGAACTTGGGTGTTCTTCAAACTCCTTTCTAACTAAAACTCTGGCTTTTTTGGACTCCTGTGAGCTGCAGGCTACTTCATTCCTCCCCAACAAGTCCTGGGAGCTAACCCGGCTCACAGCTTATTGTGAGTCCAATCTGGTCTTCATTTCAGCCTTGGTTCACACTGTCACATTGCATGTGATTTGCACAGGAATCGCACCGCATTCCTGTGCCAATCGCTTGTGATTCTGTTCAGTGCAAGTTGAGCCCATGTATTTTTAAATGGCTCAAATCGCACCACATTCGTATGAAAAAGGTGCAGGCAGCCCCCCCCCCCCCCCCCCCTTTTTTTTTTTTTTTCCGAAGTGGAACTGGATCACATGGGTGTTCATACCCGAGCAATTTAGTTCAAGCAAAAGCACTGCATTTTGCAAGTGCTTTTGGGATGACCATTTTTACCTGACACCCACAGGCGATCGCAACAGTGCGCTTGCAGTGCAGGGGGAAAAGCGCAGAAATTGCTGTATTTCTCGCATCGCATTGATGTGACCCAAGTCACACCAATGCGATGCGTGAAATGCAGCAATTCCTGTGCTTTATTTTTATTTTTTTCCTGCACTGCAAGGGGCTTACGCATGAGTTTGGACGATGCCCAAGTTCACCTCTACCAGGGTGTGTTGGTATCCTAGTCCAGACACACCTATGTAATCCCTCAGCTGCTTATGATTGGCCCATTACAGGTGACCGCTTAATAGAGGGATCGCTCAGGTGCGTTTGGACTAGTATCTGAACGTGCCCTGATAGAGGAGAACCCGGGCATCCTGATTTATTGCCCCTCAATGCCTGGGAGCTGTCCCAGTAGGTAGCTTTTTGGAGTCGCAAAAAAGCCGGTAATCGGGTTAGAGATTGGTTCAGAGGACGCCCAAGCTCATATCTATTAGGATGCTGTCATGAGATTGGAGAACCTGTCAAAGTGAATTCACTTGTGCCTATGTTGGTATGAGGGTGGTGGGGTGCCAAACAAATTGTTCCAATGCAGATATGTAGACCTGCACATGAATCACAAGTGTGTGTTCTTTCCATCCCGCAGCTCAGTGGTTTAATGGTTTTAAAGCTGAATTCCAGGAAAGGAAAAAATGCTCCCTTGCAGAGGGACTTCACCTGCACTTCAAGGGTTTAATGCTTATGTGTAGTGGACTGGGAGAAGCCGTTTTACTTACCCGATCTTCTGCTTCCTCCTGGTTGTAAGACCAGTCCATGCAGCTTCTCCCCTATGCACTGGCAGTCACAGGTCCTCTTGCATCAAGTCCATCGTAGAGCCCATAGCCCTGCATTGGACCTGAGGCCATCAAGGGATTGTCCACCATCTGGGAGAAGAGGATCTAGAAGAACTGCTGTACCCAGTCCCCTACACACAAATGTGCATGTATGTAACCCTTTCAGTGCACGGAAGCATTTTCCCCTTTCCCTGGAGATGGGCTTTAAGGAGAAGTTCCTGTGTGGGAAGTACGGGACATTTTATTCTGGTGCATTGCTTACCGATATTGAAATAACAACATTTGTTTGTTTTTATTAAGTTGAATCTCAATTAGAACTTGTTGTCTCTTCCTATGTGGAGACGGCTTCATTTTAACCTTCTAAAGATGGACATCAAATCATTGTAGGGCTGAGCCTCTGTCATCCACTAACAGTATACAATGTCTCATTTTTGGATTTAATTCTCCTTTCTTTTTTAGAGGCTGATGGCACCAATTTTTTCTTCCAGTATTCTGAAATAAAGACCTTTTTTGTTTCCGAAGGAAGAACCTGTTCTTGTTGCCTATAGCAGACACTAGTGGTGGGGATTTGCTAAAACTGGAGAGTGCAAAATCTTCTGCAGTTCTGCATAGAAACCAATCGGCTTCCTGGTCTTATTATCAAAGCTTAATTGAACAAGCTGAAGTTAGAAGCTGATTGGCTACCATACACAACTGCATTGGTTTTAGTAAATCTCCCCCCAAAGATTCTTCTTGTCCTGCTACATTGGTAGAGAACAATTGAGAACAGTTGGTTATGGGCATCAAATGAACAGGGCTTCCTTCAAACTATTTGGTTAGTAAGATGCTGACATCTTGGTCCCTATTCATGTGTTTTGCAATTCTAGAGGGGGGGGTTGTTTTTTGTGTGCAGCTTGTAGTACAGGAGCTGAATCGCACTTTTTTTTTTTTTTTTTTTTTTTTTTTTTACCCTGTAGAGTGTAGACTTTAATGGGAATGCCTGAAAAACATTCCAATTTAATAGTCTATGGGGCAGGTTTTATTAAAATGGGTGCACACAGAATCTGGTGCAGCTGTGCATAGTAACCAATTTGTGAGTGGGCCCTTTGGGATTCTTCCTCTTGAGCACTGTTGCACTTCAGGAACAGGTTGGCTCATATGTGAATGGGGACTTAAACTTGTGTTAATGAAACTTGCTACCCTCCACTTCTGCAAGGGTTAAATGCTCATTATTTTTAGGGTTGCTGTAATGAGGAGACATACATTTACCTTTCTCTGCACTTCAGCAGCGCATCCTGTCCCCCACAGCCTCAGCTAAGGTTACACACTTGACCCCACCTTGTACATTGCAGGGTTTACAACCCTGCATTGTATGTGATAAAACAGGGGGGACCACTAACAGACTGGAGTGGGAGATGGGGGTCAGTAATCCTGCCTGTAACCCCTTAACACAAGCATTTAGGGTGCTACACTGCAAGGGTAGTGCCCCCCCCCCCCATCTTGTTGGGCTTTACAGTGGTTCAGCCAAAACCCCGGTTTATTAAAATGCATAGGGGGAGTTTTACTAAAGCTGGTACAAGCAGAATCTGGCACAGCTGTGCTTAGTAACCAATCGGCTTCCAGGTTTTAGCCCCGGTTCACAGGTATGTGCTCCACAGTTGCAGCTATTGTCACATCAGTGTGAACCGGCCTTATTTATAAAGCTTACTTGAACAAGCTGCATTTAGGCTCCCATTCGCACCAATGTGTTTTTTTTGCATGCTGGTTTTTTATTTTTTTTTTTAACATGGGTTCCTATGGAACATGTTCACATCACTGCTTTTTTGGAACGGGTCAGGGACTTTTATTTTTTTTCAATAGATTTTAATGAGGAAGCCGCAGAAAAGTAGTGCAATTTTTTTTTATATTTTTTTTTTTTTAATCTTTTCTACGATTTGCGTTTTTAAAATCTGTTCAACAGCAACACCCCCCCCCCCCCCAAAAAAAGCATAAAATATTGTGGTAAAAAAAAAGCCAAAAAGCACTGCAGAAATGCTCAAAAGCAACATGCATAGATGTGTATCGAGCCTAAGAAGCTGATTGGTTACTATGAACAGCTGCACTTGACTCTGAGTGTCCCCGTTTTAGTAAATCTCCCCCCATAGCACTTAATAGATCCTAAAGGAACCAGAGTGCCATCAGTCCTTTTAATTTCACCGTAGTTTGTAATCCTGAGATCCTTTTTGTTTTTATCTTGGTAATCCATGTAATTACTTTTAGTCCCTTTTGAACATGAGAGTTTATTTAGGAAGTGCAGTGACGTGTAAAAGCGCATAGCAGCCGATTATCATGGTGAAAGGTTGCTGTGGGTTGCTGCACATTGTGCGGCATTTTGTTACTGTTTTGTACGGACTTTCTGAATAATCCTCACAAGTCCTGTAAGCCGGTCCTACATCCATTGAGGGGGGAGGGTAACCAAGGCTTTATTTTAGGATGAAGAGGGTTCTAAAAAGTTTCACTTTCAGTTGTGCACAGTGTTTGACGTGAAAGCTGTTCATCGCCATTTACAATGATCTTCATAATTCCTTTTGTCATCAAACGTTTGAAATAACTTGCACTATTACAATAATTTAAAGATGTAACAACGTTCTCATTGACCACTCCCTGCCATTCATGACGATTTTGTTGCTAAGCCTCCTTTTTACTCCATTCAGTACCAGTTCTGGCACTAAAGTGGCATTATCAGGGCTTTAAAATCCGTGCTGGGTGCGGGTTTAGCCGGTGTCTTCCAGACGTTCCATCAGAATATCGCTGTGTATGATCTGCAGGAATAAAAAAAAGTTACCTCAAGTTTTATTTGTAGACATTTTGTATGGCTTTTTAGCTGCTGGATGTAGCTCCCTTTTTGAAATCTGCAACAGAGTGTGAATGGGGTGTGTAAGGAGCCTGCAGAACGAGGCAAAGCAAACGATGTTCCCATGTGCTGACTTACTGTTGGGAGGGTGGGTTACAGTAAGAATGTTTCTGACTTGTACACTATAATAAAATTATTGTCATTTTTTAATGTCTGTTTTTACATTGCTGTACTGGAGTATTTATTTCACCTATTAAAAGGTATGTTTTTGGATGAAACGATAATTCGGCGAAGTTTGTCCTGTACAGGTAAAGCTGTGAGCCTTTGTCCACACCACACTTGTGGGAAAAAAAGTGTTTTTATACAAATGAACTTCTTTTTTTTTTTTTCCTTTTTTAAAGTGTAACCAATGTACCGTATAGGCTCGAGTATAAGCCGACCCGAATATAAGCCAAGGCACCCAATTTTACCACAAACAACTGGGAAAACGTATTGACTCGAGTATAAGCCTAGGGTGAGAAATGCGCAGCTACTGTAAGTGGAAAAGAGGGTCAACAATGCCATTTTGCAGCCTCGCTGTGCCCATTTGCAGCCATAGGTCCCCCAAACTTCAAACTGGGTAGTTAAGGGTTCCTAGATGCTCCCTAGCTGCACCCAAAATTTGGGGTCTCTGGACCCAAAGGGTCCTGAAATGACATTGCTGCAGATGGACACAGTTGACCGAGTTTGGGGCCCTGTATCTCGGGGTCACTTAGTGCTAGGAACCCCATGGATATGTTGTAGTGCTAGTTCCACTGGGTTTGAATACTAAATTTGGGGTTCTTGGCACCAAGTGGCCCCGAGATACAGGGTCCCAAATTCGGGTTGGAAAATGTCAAGCACTTTTCTGCAGCAGAGAATGACATTTTCCGAACCAAATTTGGGGCCCCGTGTCTCGTGACCACTTGGTGCTAGGAACCCAATTGGACATGTTGTAGTGCTAGGTCCACTTGGTTGGTATACAAAATTTGGGGATCTTGGCACCAAGTGGCCCCGAGATACGGGGCCCCAAAGTCGGGTCGGAAAATGTCGTCATTTTCTGCAGCAGAAAAGTGCTTGACTCAAGTGTATATACGGTAAGTCCCCCACTTACGAATGAGTTCCATTACGGGAACTTGTCCGTAAGTCCAACAAAGATCGGTGTTTGCAGTGCTTTAATTTTGGGTAGAGTGGAGAGGGATTAGAACACCTGTCAGTTTTTATTGTGTTCTGTGCCCCCGTTTTGGAAGATTCACCCTCTCCATTTGTCCTGTTTACCATTTATCATTGAAGGTAATAGAAATGCCAAAAATTTGGGTTGATGCCAGAACAGTAATTGAGGGTAAAGCCCCTTTCACACTGAGGCGCTAAAGTGCTAAAAATAGCGCCTGCAAAGCGCCCCTGAAAGAGCCGCTCAATGCACTCCAGTGTGAAAGCCCTGAAGGCTTTCACACCGGAGCGGTGCGCTTGCAGGATGCTCAAAATAAGTCCTGCCAGCAGCATCTTTGGAGCGGCGTATTTACCGATCCTAAAGCGCCTCTTCCTATTGAAAACAATGGGGCAACGCTCCAAACCTGCCTGCAAAGCGGTGCTTTGTGCGTGGTTTTAACTCTTTATCAGCTGCTATCGGGGGTTAAAACTGCCCCGCTAGTGGCCGATCAGCGCCGCTTTACCGCCAGCGCCCCAGTGTGAAAGTAGCCTAAATCTTCCAATGGTGACACCCTGGGATTCCTTCACTTTGGAGGGATCTCCTCTCAATTCCTGGTGATTTTTTTTTTTTTTTTTTTTTTTTTTTTTTAACTATAGTACAGGAAGTGAAGGGAAATCTCGCCTACGGGACACGGATCGCAAAAAAAAGTAATGGGGCACCTATCCAAAAGATGGGGGGGGGGGGGTTGTTACATTTTAACGTGATGATGTGACATTTTATATATGTGCTTAGAACATTGATCTGCTGAAATGTAAATTTACTGTTCTAATGGAAAGGGAAATATAAAAATACCAAGTTTTAGGTTGACATTAGGGCAGTAATAGAGATCTGGTGACACCCTGGTATTTCCTCTCCCTTCCTGTCTGGGGAGATCCCCCTTCACTTCCTGTTCCATAACCAAAGGAACACAGATGGCAAAAAAATGACAGGGGTTTTAACCCTCCAAAAGATGAGGAGGAGGAGGAGGGGAGTTTTGCCTTTGTTACACTTTTTAAAGCCAAATTAAATTTCAATACTGTGGGGATGGGTTAGAACAGCTGTCAGGCTATACAGCTGAACTCCAGATATCTGTATTACATACACTTTATTACCAAAAGTATTGGGATGCCTGCCTTTACATGCACATGGATTTTAATGGCATCTCAGTGTTGGTCCATAGGGTTCAATATGGCTTTGGCCCACCCTTTTCAGCTAGAACAGCTTCAACTCTTCTGGGAAGCCCGTTTGACCATTCTTCCCGAAGCGCGTTAGTGAGGTCAGGCACTGATGTTGGAAGAGAAGTCCTGGCTCGCATTCTCAGCTCTAATTCATCCCAAAAGTGTTCTATGGGGTTGAGGCCAGTAAAGTTCCTCCACCCTAAACTCGCTCATCCATGTCTTAATGGAACTTGAATTTCGTGTGTGTGTAAAAGCAGGCCTCCCAATACTTTTGGTACTGTACTTGCATTGGTACAATGTAAGTATTCATATCTCATGTCCGACAGCCTCCTGCAAAACCCAAAAATCATTGTAGCAGTTGATGCGATCTTTCAGGTCTTCTAGGGAGTGACTTCACTTCTGCTCACTTGACACTGCCGCCATTCACTGAACACCTTTTTATATTTTTGTTTTCATTAAGGCATTTTGGGTTGAACAAGTTTGCGGGGAGCAGTGGTGATATGATCCGCACCTCCTCTGGTCAAAGAATGCCTTGCAATTCATTGAAAAATAAATAATACATTCTTTTGAATGGTGGTGCAGATCATGCAACCCTCTGGTCTGTGTGTAGAGAGGTAGCTGTTTGCATAGGACTCTAGTAATGCCAAATGTTACCCTGACGTCCAGCTTTCCCAGTGGCCCATCAGGCATGAGATAAGCATTATTTTTATTGTGCCATGCTAAACCAATGTAAGGCCACATGCACAGGGAGTTTCTAGCTCCTGACCATCCAGTCCTGGCTTTTCGTGTACCTGGGAGGCACTGGTGTAGTATGCTGCGGCTGGATGCTGTACCAGGTGGTACTTGCGTTTAGGGCCATATGCATTGGGGGATGTATGCTTCAAACTCGGGTATTCTGATGAAGAGGCGATATGTCCCCTCCTTGCTGTCGTTTTTAACCCTGGAAATGCCAACTCGCTGTGCTGCAACCACGTGCGTCACAGGGCGGTTGCGGCATGGCATTATTCACATTCAGTGGGTTGTTATTGTCCACTGAATGTGACATAATGCTTAATTTCTGCTGCAAGGCATTGTGGCTGCAGCATGTATAAAGCCCATAGCAGCTGCATGATTAAGGGGATCACCAGACTAATTTTGCCACATGTGAATGAGCCCTTAGCGTTGCGACAAACCAATTGACACTGACAAGGGTATTTGCAATGGTCCACTATTCATTTATGCAAAGTCTCAAAAGAAAAACTGTTTGGGGTAACTGCTTAAAGTGTTCGCTGGAGTTCAGCATTAATATTTAGTTATTTTAGTCCACCTAAGCCATTCTGCCCATTGCAATTGCACAGATGCAGCGGCCCGTTCATTTGAACAGAAAACCGCACTACATTTTCTGGTGCATGGGGGGTGCCCTTAAGAGTTAATGTCATCCCTATGTGTTTTCTTAACCACTTCAGCCCCGGACCAATTGGCAGCCAAAGGACCTGGCCCCTTTTTGCGATTCGGCACTGCATCGGTTTAACTGACAATTGTGCGGTCGTGCGACGTGGCTCCCAAACAAAATTGGCGTCCTTTTTTTCCCACAAATAGAGCTTTCTTTTGGTGGTATTTGATCGCCCCTGCGGTTTTTATTTTTTGCGCTATAAACAAAAATAGAGCGACAATTTTGAAAAAAATGCAATATTTTTTACTTTTTGCTATAATAAATATCCCCCAAAAATATATAAAATAAAATTGTGACTGCGACATTATGGCGGACACATCGGACATTTTTGACACATTTTTGGGACCATTGTCATTTATACAGAAATCAGTGCTATTTAAATAGCACTGATTCCGATGTAAATGACAGTGGCAATGAAGGAGTTAACCACTAGGGGGCGGGGAGGAGTTAGTGTGACGTGTTGTGTTTTTTTTTTTTACAGTAGGGGGCATGGCTGACGTCACTGATCGGCTTTTCCCGATGACAGGGAACAGCAGATCACTGACAGGCAGTGTAGGAAGCGCGTTGAGAGGTTTGTTTACACAGACCTCTTCCCCTTTCTTCAGCTCTGTGACCCGATCGCGGGGCACCAGTGGCGATCGGGTCCGCTGGTCCCGCGGCCGTGGTCACGGAGCTCCCGACCGGGTCGCAAGCGCGCCCCCAGGGCTAGCCAATTAAAGGGGCCGTACCCGTACGTCCTTTTGCCTAGCCGTGCCCTTCTGAGGACGTAAATGTACAGTGGGCAGTCAGGAAGCGGTTAAAGGAGAAGTACAGCCAAAGCTCGTTTTGGCTGTACTTTGACTATGGACCCATGAAGAGCGGTTGGTTCTGCACTCCTGTGACTTGTTTTCAGCAGACAGCGGGCTGAAGGCTTGCGTCACCGAGCTGGACTGGGCTGGGGAAAGATTGCGACAATATGGTTGGCATCCGCCCACAACCCTGGAGCAACACTTGGCTCCGCCTCTCTGCCCAAGCCAGCTGCTCCCCTCCCATCCACAGCCCAGCACTCCGGGGGGGGGGGGAGGGGGTGCAGCGAAGACAGCTATAAGTGACAGTCATCAGCGCTCTGCTCACTGAGAATTGAGCGATTAGCAGTGTTTATTCACTTGGTTCTCGGTGTAAAGCATCAGAGAACCAAGATTTTTTTTTTTTTTTTCTTCAGATTTACAAAAAACATGTAGTGCAAGGGGCCTGCCTGATTGCATACAAATTGAAACTCTTAGGGCTCTTTCACACGGACGTGTCCGTGTACGGAGCCCGCTCTGCTCATCGGGGATCGCTCTGTCGGTCCCCGCTGAGCAGGCAGATGACATGTCGCAGGGACAGACCTGTCAGAGCGCCGCTCTCCCCTATGGGGGATTGGATGACGACGGACCGTAGAGGTAGGTTTTTCCTCCATCACACTTTTACGGATCGGAGCGGGTCTGATGTCAGTGGACATGTCACCGCTGACATCCGTCCCTCCATAGAGGTCTATGGAGCATCCATTCAGGTCCACCTAAAAAACTGACAGGCGGACCTGAACGGACCATCTGTTTGAAAGAGGCCTTAAGGTGTGACCTCATATTATATGGTTTTGGTAAATCTGAAGACAAAAATCTGCAGAAAATCTAATAGTGTGTATGGGGCCTTAGAGCGGGGTGGGGGACAGATGCAGCATCGGATCAATGCTTTATCTACCTAGGTTAGTGTCATTCTTAAAAAAAAAAAAAAACTTCTCTTTTTAGGCCCCTTTTCACACGATGGACTCGCATCCACCTGTCTGTTTTTCAGGCGGCTCTGAGCGGGCCACCCCATGACTTGTTTTGGCAGGCGGATATCATCGGAGGTGTGTGCGACACCCGCCTGCCATCCGATCTGAAGAGATCCACTCAAAATAGACAGATGGCGATACGTACATCATCCATCCAGCAGATCGGATGAAGACGGACATGCTGTCGGTTTTTTTTATTCGATCTTCTCATAGAGCTCAGTGGGGCTCTGACAAGTCCATCCCAGCACAGTGAGCAGATACAGACCTGTCGTCCGCCTGCTCAGCGGGGATCAACAGACGGATCGTCCGCTGAGCAGATCCGCCTCGTGTGAAAGTGGCCTTAAAGCAGTGTGTTTTTCCTGCGATTGCATGTTAGTGCAACGTATATACTCTCCTGCAGCACTCCCGCACAGATGTGAGCCTAGCCTGAATCTACTAGTACATCTAATGGGCTGGCCATACATTATACAATGCTATTGTACAATTTTCCTTTAGATTTACCAAAACCATATAATAGGAGGTAGACATGGGAACTGTCAAAAAATTTGTTTCGTTTCGTCCCGTTTCGTATATAAAAAAATTCGTAATTCGTGTACGAAATTCCGTTCGAATTCGTACGAAATACGAAATTCGGACGAATCGTAATTTTTTTAACGAATCGTTAGTAAAGTTACGAATCGTTAACGCAGCTAATGAATTGTCGGTTCTCGTGACACAGAGAAAAATTCGAATCCAACTACAAATATCGAATTTCAATTTCAAGTTACGAATCGTTACGAATAGTTACGAATCGTTAGTAAATCCAACTACAAATATCGAATTTCAACTAATATGAAAGAAATTATAATAGCGGATATAACGAATGCTTTGAATGCTTCGAATGAATTCGAGATTCAGTATATCTAATATAGAGAACTGTTCCTGCACAAAGTGTCATTTTTGCAGGAAAAAAAGCTATTTAAAAACACTCGCGGCTAATAAAAAGTCGGCTACGTAACACAGAGAACAGTCATTCATTGATTAAAAAAAAAATCAATTCAATAACCAGGCCCTTCAAGTCTGGTATGGATATTAAGGGGGACCCCAGCCAAAAAAAAGAAAATGGCGTGGGGTCCCCCCCAAATATCCATACCAGACCCTTCAGGTCTGGGATGGATTTTAAGGGGAACCCCGGCCAAAAAAAAAAAAAAATGGCGTGGGGTCCCCCTCAAAATCCATACCAGACCCTTATCCGAGCACGCAACCTGGCAGGCCGCAGGAAAGGAGGGGGGGACGAGAGCGGCCCCCCCTCCCGCCTGAACTGTACCAGGCCACATGCCCTCAACATTGGGAGGGTGCTTTGGGGTCCCCCCCAAAGCACCTTGTCCCCATGTTGATGAGGACAAGGGCCTCATCCCCACAACCCTGGCCGGTGGTTGTGGGGGTCTGCGGGCGGGGGGCTTATCGGAATCTGGAAGCCCCCTTTAACAAGGGGACCCCCAGATCCCGGCCCCCCCCTGTGTGAAAATGGTAAGGGGGTACAAAAGTACCCCTACCATTTCACCAAAAAAGTGTCAAAAATGTTAAAAATGACAGGAGACAGTCTTTGACAATTCTTTTATTAAAATCTTCTTTCTTCTTTCTTCATCCTTCAGTTTCTTCATCTTCTCCTTCCGTCATCTTCATCCATCTTCTTCGTCCTTCGATTCGCTTCTTCTTGCTCCGGTCTTCTCGTCCGGCATCGGCGTCTCTTCTCGCAGGCCGCTCCTCGCAATGGGAGGCTCCCGCTCTGTGAGGCTTCGCTCCGGCTGACAGGTCTTTTATAATGGAGGGCACCTGGTAACCCCGCCCCCTCTGACGCACGGGGACGTCATGGGGAATTCCCTATGGCTTTCCCCATTACGTCAGAGGGGGGCGGGGTCACCAGGTGCCCTCCATTATAAAAGACCTGTCAGCCGGAGCGAAGCCTCACAGAGCGGGAGCCTCCCATTGCGAGAAGCGGCCTGCGAGAAAAGACGCCGACGCCGGACGAGAAGGACGAGAAGACCGGAGCAAGAAGTAGCGAATCGAAGGATGAAGAAGATGAAGAAGATGACGGAAGGAGAAGATGAAGAAACCGAAGGATGAAGAAAGAAGATTTTAATAAAGGAATTGTCAAAGACCGTCTCCTGTCATTTTTACAATTTTTGCAACTTTTTTGGTGAAATGGTAGGGGTACTTTTGTACCCCCTTACCATTTCACACAGGGGGGGGCGGGATCTGGGGGTCCCCTTGTTAAAGGGGGCTTCCAGATTCCGATAAGCCCCCCCCCGCAGACCCCTACAACCACCGGCTAGGGTTGTGGGGATGAGGCCCTTGTCCTCATCAACATGGGGACAAGGTGCTTTGGGGGGGACCCCAAAGCACCCTCCCAATGTTGAGGGCATGTGGCCTGGTACAGTTCAGGCGGGAGGGGGGGCGCTCTCGTCCCCCCCTCTTTTCCTGCGGCCTGCCAGGTTGCGTGCTCGGATAAAGGGTCTGGTATGGATTTTGAGGGGGACCCTGAGCCATTTTTTTATTTTTTTTTGGCCGGGGTGCCCCTTAAAATTCATCCCAGACCTGAAGGGTCTGGTATGGATATTTGGGGGGGACCCCACGCCATTTTTTTTTTTGGCTGGGGTCCCTCTTAATATCCATACCAGACCTGAAGGGCCTGGTTATTGAATTTGGGGGGACCCCTACGCTTTTTTTTTTTTTTTTTATATCAATGAATGACTGTTTTTTAAATAGCTTTTTTTTCTGCAAAAATGACACTTTGTCATTCGAATCATTCGAATTCATTCGTTATATCTGCTATAATAATTTCGTTTGAATTAGTTGAAATTTGAGATTGGTAGTTGGATTCGAATAATTTGGAGCTGAAATTCGTAAACGGAATTTTTCCTGCAAAAATGACACTTTGTCATTCGAATTCATTCGAATCCATTCGAATTCATTTGAATCATTCGGCGACGAAATTCGTAAACGGAATTTTGTATTCCGTACGGAATTCGTAAAAAAAAAAATTCGTACTACAGATTCGTAAATTCGTACGAATTTCGAAAAAATCGTACGAATTACGAATTCGTACGAAACGAATCGCACATGTCTAATATGAGGTCAGACCTAAACACTTTCAATTTGTATGCAGTCAATCAGGCCCTTGCACTACATTATTGGTTTAGTATATGAGAGGCGCTAATACCGACGCAAAATAACCACTTTGTACAAGGGGCTATTGTATGTATACTATCTACCTTCTGCTGCTAGGTTGAAGTGAGCTAATTGTAAGAGGGTATGGAGGCACAATATGGATCTACTAAGAACTATGCCACTTATAGTGAATTTGTATAAATTAATTGTCCATACATCACACATAAAATCTCTGTCAATCAAAGCAAATAATTATTCAAAAACTGTACACCTTTATGTGACCAATGAAGGTGTTGTGATGTTGCCTAAACAAAGTGAAAACCAGAAAAAAGGCTGACCAAGCCCTATAACATATTATAACAAATGTGTAAATAAATCAAAAGTATGAGTTAACACAAGACCAGGCACATATTCCCAATCTTCAATGTGGAGTGCAGATAACAAGCAAACAAGTGATACCAAATAATTTGCTCAATCGGCCGTGAATAGTGCCCCAAAACACATACACTTGGGTGCATTAAACATATGTGACAAAAAATTTTTTTTTTGTAAAAAAATATATATATAGCACAAAATAAATATTTGGTGACACCAAACAAAGCAAAGTTCATATAGTAGTCCTTGCTGGAAAAGCGTATTTTACTCCTGTAGATATAACTTGTGCACCATCACCAGACAAGTTCTTGATCCACCCAATGTGAGAACCAGGGATAATAAATGGCCTCTTACCAAATGGAGTTGATTACTTTGTTTAGAAGTAATCAAGTGCGCTTTGACAGGATTGTGCCTGTTCACTGAGTGACACACCCCCACTCAAGGACGCTCTTGCTTCTCATAGATCAGCTCAGATGATTTGGAATGGAATGGATAACATAGGTGGGAAATATAAGAAGAGGCGCACCTCATAGCGTAATAACGTCTTTAATGTAAAATATTGCATAAAAAATACAGCAGCCAAATGCTCACTTACATTTTCCGGTGCCTACCCGGCACTGAGGCTGCATGCAAAAGATTAAAATGTGGATGGAGCAACGGATCCTTCCCTCGTGATTCCCTCTCTGTGTTTCCGGCGTGCGTTCCACTCGCCAGTACCAGGACCAGTCAGACAGGAAGTCCGGAAGCAGTACGTCCAAAGGATAAAAGTGATCAGGTACCGCCTACCCGTTTTGGTAGGCGGTACCTGATCACTTTTATCCTTTGGACGTACTGCTTCCGGACTTCCTGTCTGACTGGTCCTGGTACTGGCGAGTGGAACGCACGCCGGAAACACAGAGAGGGAATCACGAGGGAAGGATCCGTTGCTCCATCCACATTTTAATCTTTTGCATGCAGCCTCAGTGCCGGGTAGGCACCGGAAAATGTAAGTGAGCATTTGGCTGCTGTATTTTTTATGCAATATTTTACATTAAAGACGTTATTACGCTATGAGGTGCGCCTCTTCTTATATTTCCCACCTATGTTATCCATTCCATTCCAAATCATCTGAGCTGATCTATGAGAAGCAAGAGCGTCCTTGAGTGGGGGTGTGTCACTCAGTGAACAGGCACAATCCTGTCAAAGCGCACTTGATTACTTCTAAACAAAGTAATCAACTCCATTTGGTAAGAGGCCATTTATTATCCCTGGTTCTCACATTGGGTGGATCAAGAACTTGTCTGGTGATGGTGCACAAGTTATATCTACAGGAGTAAAATACGCTTTTCCAGCAAGGACTACTATATGAACTTTGCTTTGTTTGGTGTCACCAAATATTTATTTTGTGCTATATATATATTTTTTTACTAAAAAAAATTTTTTTGTCACATATGTTTAATGCACCCAAGTGTATGTGTTTTGGGGCACTATTCACGGCCGATTGAGCAAATTATTTGGTATCACTTGTTTGCTTGTTATCTGCACTCCACATTGAAGATTGGGCATATGTGCCTGGTCTTGTGTTAACTCATACTTTTGATTTATTTACACATTTGTTATAATATGTTATAGGGCTTGGTCAGCCTTTTTTCTGGTTTTCACTTTGTTTAGGCAACATCACAACACCTTCATTGGTCACATAAAGGTGTACAGTTTTTGAATAATTATTTGCTTTGATTGACAGAGATTTTATGTGTGATGTATGGACAATTAATTTATACAAATTCACTATAAGTGGCATAGTTCTTAGTAGATCCATATTGTGCCTCCATACCCTCTTACAATTAGCTCACTTCAACCTAGCAGCAGAAGGTAGATAGTATACATACAATAGCCCCTTGTACAAAGTGGTTATTTTGCGTCGGTATTAGCGCCTCTCATATACTAAACCAATATCAATTAAATCTTATAGATTTCTAGAGGGAGCAGCTGTATTAGGTATTTGGTAAGAGTAGTTTTTTACATATCATTATGTGTTGGTTTCTAGCAGAGTAATATCTGATGAATTTAGTATTGGGGTATTTATATATCTCTAATTATAAATTATATTAATTTGGTATTTTTCCTAAGCGCGGAGCTTGACTAGCCACTATCAGTGGCTGTCTATTTCTTCTCCTTGCACTACATTGTTGAAAGCAAATGTGAAAATTGAAGAATGTATGTGCAGTTTAACCTCTTGCCGACCAGCCGCCGTCATACAGCGACAGGTCGACATGATCCCGCGAGCCGTCGTAGCTATACGTCGGCTCATTTAAGCGGGATAGCAGGTGCGCCCACTGCACTGCGTGGTGCTGATGCTCGTGGCCGACTGTGGTGATGACCGCCGGCCTCGAGCGATCGCAGGCATGAGAGGAGAACAGGGGTGTGTGTGTGGGTGTGTGTGTGTGTGTGTGTGTGTGTGTGTGTGTGTGTGTGTGTGTGTGTGTGTGTGTGTGTGTGTGTGTGTGTGTGTGTTGTGTGAGGAGAGACAGATCGTGAGTTCCTAATCGCTAGGAACCACGATCTGTCAGTCCCCTACAGTTAGAACACACAGTCAGGGAACACAATTAACCCCTTGATCGCCCCCTAGTGTTAACCCCTTCTCTGCCAGTGAATTTATACAGTAATCAGTGCATTTTTATAGCACCGATCGCTGTATAATTGTCAATCGTCCCAAAAATGTGTCAAGTGTCCGATGTGTCCGCCATAATGTCGCACTTACGATAAAAATCGCAGATCGCCGCCATTGCTAGTAAAAAAAAAATAATAAAAATGCCATAAATCTATCCCCTATTTGTAGACGCTATAACTTTTGCGCAAACCAATCAATATTCACTTATTGCAATTTTTTTTTTTTTTTCATTACCAAAAATATGTAGAAGAATACATATCGGCCTAAACTGAGAAAAAAAAATGAGCTTTCTTTAAAAAAAATTGGGGATATTTATTATAGCAAAAAGTACAAAATATATATATATTTTTTTTCAAAACTGTCGCTCTTTGTTTTTTAGCGAAAAAAATAAAAACCGCAGGAGGTGATCAAAAAACACCAAAAGAAAGCTCTATTTGTGGGAAAAAAAAGGAAGTCAATTTGGTTTGGGTACAACGTCGTACGTTAAATTGTCAATTGTGCACAATTGTCAGTTAAAGCGACGCAGTGCCGTAACAAAAGGTGCTCTGGTCAGGAAGGGGGTAAATTCTTCCGGGGCTGAAGTGGTTAACACTACCCTCTCCACAGACTGACATTGCTTAAAGAGGAGGGCCCACAAAAAAAAAAAAAAAATTTAAGTCAGCAGCTACAAATACTGCAGCTGCTGACTTTTAATAATCGGACACTTACCCTCGTTCCCCGCTCCGCTTGCGGCGCCGGCATTCTTAATGTGGGCACCCGGCTGTGGCTTCACAGCCGGGCACCCACTGCGCATGCGCGAGCGGCGCCGTGCGCCGTGATTCGCCGCTCACTCATCTGGGACACATGACAGGTCCCAGATGACTGTGCGGCGCCTAGGGGAAGTGACGTCATTGCCCGGGCAATGAAGGTGGCAGACTACGAGGGACCCCCTAGCAACAGGCATTTAGAGGTGAGTAAAAAATTTTTTTTTTCCAATTAGTTTTTTTTATGATTATTAGGCCAAATTTTTTTTTTTTGGTGGCAACACCACTTTAAGTGTCTGTGTTGCTCCTCCATGCCAAGTGGAGACAACCCAAGACAAGAAGTGTATTACTGATCACATTACCGGGCAGAGGTAAATGAAGCACAAAAAAAAATACGCTTTTAAGAAGTCGATCATACTGTGTATGTCAGATGGAAGCCCGAACTGTCACCACAATAAATGCACAAGAAGTGTATGCCAAGAGGAGACAGGATGCTGGGAATTTCCCGCTTTGATTGGAAGTTTTGTGTTTCCTGCCGCGGATCAGGTTCTCCCGTACAATTACATTACATGTGATCGCAGTGTCAGGTTAAGGCTACACCTGATCTATAAGATAGTCTGTGTGAAAAAGGCTTTCGCTGTATTTCTGGGTCTTACATGTAGATTGTAAAGGGCTGAGTGCTTCAGAACAAGCCTGGTATGCTGGCATTTGCTAATTCCTTAACACTATAATAAGGCTTATCCTGAGCAATGCATAATCGGATTTACTAGAGGATAAATGTTGAAAATATTTCTCACTGTGAAGGGACATGGTTAACAAATAAATACAATATAAATGTATTTTTTCTTCATTTGCTACGTTGGTAATGTACTTTTTCTCATCCGTGTTTGGTAAAGGAGAATACTGGCCCAGTGGTGACTAGGAGGGTGTAGATGAATTCTTCTGTTTTGTCCTACACCAGTCATTTCCTTCTCTAGGTCTTGCATCAGCTATTGTCCATGTTCTGCCTAGGTGACGGGAGTCCCAGACCTCTCCGGGAAAATCCTTACTGATGCAAGAAGAGACTGGAGGGACTACTGTATACAACTGAGAGCACAGGTAGACGAGATGGTGTATTTACCTATGTAATGTTCCCTATTATGCACATTTATTTTTATTTTTTTTATTTTGTAACTAACAAACATGTTCTACTTACCTGCTCTGTGCAATAGTTTTGCACAGAGCAGCCCCGATCCTCCTCTTTTCTAGTCCCCCGCCGGTGCTCCTCCCTCCCGTGCCCAGAGCAACAGCTTGCTCCCAAGCCGCTGCTCTGCGTGTCCATTCACACACACACAGCTGTGGCACGGCCCTGCCCCCCTCTCTCCTCATTGCCTCCCATTGCTTTCTCAGCCAATGAGGAGGGAGAGTCCCCGGAGAGCTCTTGTGCACATTGTGGGATTTCGATTAGGCTCAGGTAAGTGTTGGGGGGGGGGGGGGGCTGCTGCAAAAGAAGGTTTTATTTTTTATTTTTATTTTGTTCATAGAATGCATGAAGGTACGAAAACCTTGAGCCTTTACAGCCACTTTAAAGCGGAGTGCCAGGCTTTTTTATGTTTATTAAAAGTCAGCAGCTACAAAAAGTGTAGTTGCTGACTTTTAATAAACAGACACTTACCTGTTCCACGGTCCAGCGATGCGGACGCACAGGGTGTCGCTCCTCTCCCCCCTCCTCTCTGCCGGTGCCTCCATTGCCACTCTGGGCACCCAGCCGTGACAGTTTTCGGCTTCACGGCCGGGCACGCACGGCGCATGCGCGAGTCACGCTGCGATACCGGAGTGGACAGGCAATCTCCTGGGACGTGTAATCACTTTTATTCCTAATAAAAGAAATGTAAACATTCCTTGTAATAGAAAAACTCATGAGAGGTTCTCTTTATGGAGAGGGTCAAAAAGACCTCAAATCTCTTCTTTACCCTTTCAAAAAGCAAAAGATCAAAAAATATGTAATCTTTAACTCCGGTCCTCCAAGGCCACAGAGACGATCAGTTTTAACTTTTTGATCGCCTATGGGGGCAGACGGCCGCACTGTCGGATTGTTTATGGGGGTGAACCGGCAGTAACTGTAAGCCAGAGCAACAGCCGTGGGAGTGGGAGACCGTCCCCTCCTGCCACTTTGGAAACCGGCCTAGCGGCTCATGAGAGCTTTCAGTCTGCTGAAAAAAATTGGACCGGGTTATGGCTTATAATCCCGGTAAACCACTTGCATAACCGCAAGGTGTGTGTATGTGTGTGTGTGTGTGTGTACACCCCTCACATTTTTGTAAATATTTTATTATATCTTTTCACGTGAAACAATTATTTTTTCTCTACATAAAGATGGCCTAGGCTATAAGAAGATTGCCAAGACCCTTAAAATGAGCTGCAGCATGGTGGCCAAGACTATACAGCAGTTTACCAGGACAGGTTCCACTCAGAACAGGCCTCGTCAAAGAAGTTGAATCAGCGTCATATCCAGAGGTTGTCTTTGGGAAATAGATGTATGAGTGCTGCCAGCATTGCTGCATAGGTTAAGGGGTCAGCTTGTCAGTGCTCAGACCATACACCGCACCCTGCATCAAATTGGTCAGCATGGCTGTCCTCCCAGAAGGAAGCCTCTTCTAAAGATGATGCACAAGAAAGCCTGCAAACAGTTTGCTGAAGACAAGCAGACTAAGGACATGGTTTACTGGAACCATGTCCTGTGGTCTGATGGGACCAAGATAAACTTATTTGGTTCAGAAGGTGTCAAGCGTGTGTGGCGGCAACCAGGCGAGGAGTACAAAGACAAGTGTGTCTTGCCTACAGTCAAGAATGGTGGTGGGAGTGTCATGGTCTGGGGCTGCATGAGTGCTGCCGGCACTGGGGAGCTACAGTACATTGAGGGAACCATGAATGCCAACATGTACTGTGACATACTGAAGCAGAGCATTATCCCCTCCCTTCGGAGACTGGGCCGTAGGACAGTATTCCAACATAACGACCCCAACACACCTCCAAGATGACCACTGTCTTGCTAAAGAAGCTGAGGGTAAAGGTGATGGACTGGCCAAGCATGTCTCCAGACCTAAACCCTATTGAGCATCTGTGGGACATCCTCAAATGGAAGGCGGAGGATCGCAAGGTCTCTAACATCCACCAGCTCCGTGATGTCGTCATGGAGGAGTGGAAGAGGACTCCAGTGGCAACCTGTGAAGCTCTGGTGAACTCCATGCCCAAGAGGGTTAAGACAGTGCTGGAAAATAATGGTGGCCACACAAAGTATTGACACTTTGGGCCCAATTTGGACATTTTCACTTAGGGGTGTACTCACTTTTGTTGCCAGCGGTTTAGACATTAATGGCTGTGTGTTGAGTTATTTTGAGGGGACAGCAAATTTACACTGTTATACAAGCTGTACACTCACTACTTTACATTGTAGAAAAGTGTCATTTCTTCAGTGTTGTCACATGAAAAGATATAATAAAATATTTACAAAAATGTGAGGGGTGTACTCACTTTTGTGAGATACTGAGTATGTGTATATATATATATATATAGATATATATATATATATATATAGATAGATAGATAGATAGATATGTATTGCAGACGGCAAGTGGTTAACAATATTTTAGTCGACTAAAACAATTCAGATGACTAAAATACGACTAAAACTAAAATGACAATTTAGTCAGGACTATGACTAAAACTAAATCGAAATTTGATGTCAAAGGTAACACTGATTATATATCACGACGGCTAAATCTGTGGCTAGTGCACGTTCACACCTTAAAGTGGTTGTAAACCCACTTTGGGTAAAAAAAAAAAGACTAAACCTGCAAGACAAAGGCATAATGAGCTAGTATGCATAGCAATGTCGCAGTACTAGTAAAAAAAGAAAAAATAATAAAAATGCCATAAATCTTTCCCATAGTTTTCAGACGCTATAGCTTTTGCATAAACCTTTAGGCCTCATGCATACTAGTGTAAAAATTGAACATTCAGGTTTGTAAAGCAAACATTCTTCAACAGATCTGAATGCAAACAATGGTTTTCTATGTACACATAGTACGCACACATGTAAACTGACATTTTTACACTTCTAGGTGATCATCTTCTGGGAAAAATGTGGGGAATATGTCATATGTGCATGTGTGTATAAGAGCCCTGTTCAGATATTGCGGTGCGGGAACAAGCATTCCTATTTGCGACTCTGAAAGCAAGATTTGCACGCGTTTACCTGTGTCTCGTATTGGGCAGTCCATTCACTTCATTGGGCTGTCCTATGCGTGTTTGTCCTGCTCCTGCTTCTTTTTTGGGCAACAAGCTTAGCACAATTTATAAACACACATTTTGCACAACCACGGCAGAATCGCATCGCATTTAAGTTTGCCATTAAGAATAATGGTGGGCGGCCCAGCCACCCCCCCCAATTTGCTGGTCAGTCTGGCACTTACCCCATGTTGGTGGGTAGCGGGCAGTGTGCAGCGGCTCCGTGTCCTCTCCTCCATCCGCGGCTTCCAACGGGATCCAATAGGATCGCCTGTCCTTTCAGCCAATCCCGCTTCTTTACTGGCCTGGGAGGAGGATCAGTGTTACAATAATGAATATTCATTCGCTGTTGTAACACACCTAGGTGGGCTGTGAGCGCATTCTCTGCACCCCGCGCCCTCTGGCTCTAATCTGTGCTTCAAAAAAACACCAACCCCGCATTGGAATCCATGCATCCACTGTCCTGAAAGGGGCTGGACGCATGGATAGGGGGAGGCGGCAATGGATAGGGGGGGCGGCGCCCATCCGCTCTTAATAGACGGGCCCCCCCGCCAAGATTCTAATATGAACTGGGCCTATATGGCAGTGCAAACAAGGACTTCTATCTCTGGCTGTACACGCCACCTGCACTCCCCTTGCACGTAAACATGGATTTTTGTGCTAGAGCTTAATTACATTTCAAACTGTCAATGTGCATGAGCCATAATAAAGAAAAATGCAATTAAATCGGAAGAGCACACAGAGAGGATTCCTGGCAAATAGAAGTAGCAGTGCGCACCCTGTGGTACCTGTTTTTTTGGCAGGATGTTTTCAGTTTAAATTCTTACAATAACTACAGACCTGCTTTATAAAATACAACTTTTCTAGCTTGGCACAGTTAAATCCTAATTCCTTGAATATGTGAATTGTAATTTGCACAATCTACAGTAATTCAGACTTCACATTAAAAAATATGAATGCAATCTATACACTGGGGGGAGCACCTCTGGGGGAATCTAGGATGGAAAAGGACTTGGGGGTCCTAGTAGATGACAGGCTCAGCAATGGCATGCAATGCCAAGCTGCTGCTAACAAAGCAAACAGAATATTGGCATGCATTAAAAAGGGGATCAACTCCAGAGATAAAACGATAATTCTCCCGCTCTACAAGACTCTGGTCTGGCCGCACCTGGAGTATGCTGTCCAGTTCTGGGCACCAGTCCTCAGGAAGGATGTACTGGAAATAGAGCGAGTACAAAGAAGGGCAACAGAGCTAATAAAGGGTCTGGAGGATATTAGTTATGAGGAAAGGTTGCGAGCACTGAACTTATTCTCTCTGGAGAAGAGAAGCTTGAGAGGGGATATGATTTCAATTTACAAATACCGTACTGGTGACCCCACTCCACCTAATAAACTGAATTTTGACTGACTTTCTCCATCAGTTCATCCCTTACAGGTATTACCTCTCTTATTACTTGACCCTCAAGAACTCATAAGCAAGGCCTCTGAACCAGGTGTGGATCCAGGGGGGGGGGGGGGCAATTCCCCCCCAGAAATTAGTTGCGGGGCAGTCAGCGGGTGAGTGAGCGGGCGGGCGGGCGGGTGAGTGAGCGGGCGGCCAGCCTCGGCGGGCGGGCTTGCAGCTCGGCGGGCGGGTGAGTGAGCGGGCGGGCGGGCGGCTCGGTGGGTGGGCGGTCCAGTCGGGAGGTGAGTGGGTGGCTGGCCAAATAGTGGGCCGGCGGGTTCCGCCCTCACTGTTCAGGCAGCTGCAGGCAGCAGAGAGATTACATCATCTCTCTGACTTCACTCTGGGACACAGGAAGTGACAATCCCCAACTTAGTAGGAAAGTGACAATTGTAGCAGGCAAGTGACAATCCGCAACGTGTGGCAGGTGACGTGGCAAGTGACAATCTGCATCTGGTGACAGGCGAAGTGGCAATCCGCAATGCATGGCAGGTGACAATCCGCAACTTATGGCAGGTGACGTGGCAAGTGACAATCCGCAACAAGTGGGAGGTGACGCGGCAAGTCTGCAACTTGTGGCAAGTGACAATCCGTAACTTCTGGCAGGTGACAATCCTCATCTGGTGACAGGCGACGTGGCAAGTGACAATCCGCAACGTGTGGCAGGTGACGTGGCAAGTGACAATCTGCATCTAGTGACAGACGAAGTGGCAAGTGACAATCCACAATGCATGGCAGGTGACAATCTGCAACTTTTGTATTAAAAAATATTATACTTGTACTGTCTCCCTTTATTTTGTAAAGCACTGCACAAACTGTTGACGCTATATAAATCTTGTATATTAACCACTTCAATATCGGGAACTTTCACCCCCTTCTTGCTCAGGCCAATTTTCAGCTTTCAGCGCTGTCACAGTTTGAATGACAATTGCAACACTGCATCCATTTGAAAATGTTAACATTTTTTTTTTTTACGCAAATAGAGCTTTCTTTTGGTGGTATTTATTCACCACTGGGTTTTATATTTTTTGCTAAATAAATAAAAAAAGCCCAAAACTTTGAAAAAAAAAAATATTTTTCTTTGTTTTTGTATAAAATTTTACAAATAATATTTCTTTATATATTTAGGCCAAAATGCATATTGCTACATTTCTTTGGTGAAAATAACCCAAATCAGTGTTTATAACTTTCCTACAGACTAAATAATAGAGTCCACTAACTATGGTATATATCTATAAATTGATTAGTCCTGATGTACTGATGGCCTATCTCATTTCTTGAGGTCTGAAAAGAAGGAAAGTAGACAGTCCAAGGTATTTAGTAAGAGGCATGGCGAGTGAAGCTGTCATTTGTTGTCACAATTGTTTGGAAAATAAAGAAATGTCAAAAAATTGCTTTTCACAATTCTTTTTTCTACACACTGTCACCAGTATAGTACAGAATTATCATATAACTGGTGTGGCGGTGATCAGGGACACTGGTGACAGTATGTAAAAAAAATAAAAACAAATTAAATATTTTTTTTCCATTTTGTTTTTTTTTATTACAATTTTTTTCTACAATTTTTTTTGACCAGAGCAATAAAGTGTTACTATAGTACTAATAATACTACTAAGTGATCATGTTTTTATTATTATTATTATTATTTTTTTTTTTTTTTTACACAATATGATTGCTTATACCAGGTTTTTATTATTATTATTTATTTTATTTTACACAATATGATTGCTTATACCAGTAAATTTCACTGTTATAAGCAACAATTTGTTTACTGAATATAATGGATTCATTCAGTGTTTACTGTTGTGGTTAGCTATGATCGGCCACAGCTAATCATATGGTACAGATGGGCTGTGATTGACCCTGTCTGTACCATGTGATCACTGTGACCAATCACAGAGCTCAACACAATAGTATACAATGGATGGCATGAATGAAAGCCATCCATTGTGTACAATTGTCATGTGATCTGCTGTAATTGGTCACAGGGATCACATGGTACCGACAGTGGCCAGTAGAGTGATCAGTCACACAGAGGGTGACAAATTGTGCTGCAGCACGACCCGTTCTGGGAGGGCGTCATATGACGTCCACCTAGAATAGTGAATGTCACGCCTGGCCATCATTTGATTATAGGCCGGGGGGGGGGGGGCGCACTGGTTAATAAATAATTATACACCCAATCTGGCAATTTACAGAAGATGTTTATGTAAAAGAGGAAACCACTGCTGAGTAGGATATTATCTCCCTTATCTTCAATATTTTGTTCAATGGTTTTTATTAAGAACTATGAAACAAACATAAAAAGGTTTACAAAATATAACCATCACAAACCAAGGATCATCATTATCAAATTAAAAACCAACAATACATAACAAGAACACATATAGAACTGTTGCAGTCCAATGGATACGCTACTGAAGTGACTTTAGCCATAGCCACAGATGTATTCCATCCCTCAGAGAAGACAGACGACCCCACAAGGTTCCTGGCTGCAGTCCGAGATCACAATACGGCAACCGTTTTCAATATTTCTTATACATACAGTACTGTATATTGACTTGTTTTATTGAAGTGTGACCTGTTACAATTGATGTTGCTAGGCGTTGAACTTCATGTTGTGATGTGTGTACTATACAGGAAGTGGCACATAGATACAGCTTGGCTTTGAATTGTTCAGGTTTTTTCTTTGCCATTGCTTTGACTCGTTGCATAGCTTTTGGAGGACTGTATAATCTTCTGCCTTCTCAAGCCTATACTTATTGCTGCAATTCAAACTCTAAGGGATGAGCTGCAGTTCAACAACACATTTGTAGACTTTTTCCACCAGAACAAAAAAAGGATGTAACTAGGAAGGAATTATATCCTGGATTAGGGTGGCATCTTCACACTCTGGGAGAGTGGAATATGGATATTAGTTTGGACTGACACAGGGGTCACACATAACTGATTTCCCATTCGAGGATATTGATGGTATGTGTTCTAAGGTGCGTTGTCACAAGAGCCACGTACCTGATGTGAGACCGAAGTAGCGGGGAGGCCTCCCTTTCACCTCGGGTCCTTGAAGCCTCTGGAGATGGAGACAGAGACTTGGCGGGACACCGAGTGACACGGATGCTAGTGGTGCGGAGCACCGCGCAAGCCCTAGTCCGAGATCCAAGCCGAGGTCAAGTCCAGTTGGGGCAACGAAGTATAAAAGGGTTAATCAGAAGAAGAATGGTCGTGATTCAAGCCGGGGTCGGTTCCAATCTGGCAGCTGAGTACAAAAGGGGCAAAGAAGTAGAATGGTTAAGGTACAAATCTGAGGTCAAAGGCAAGCAGCAATCAAGAGTCAAATAGGTTTCCAGGTTACAACAAGTTCAGACAGATCACACACTAACACAGGAACAAGGGGGGACTGAAGATAATCCAGCAATTTGGCAGTGTCTGGGCTTATACAGGGAAGTTTGAGGTCACTTCCTGCGCGCCTCTTGGGCATTTTCCCGCCTTTTTCCATCAGGTTGATGTCACTTCCTGTGCGCCTCCTGGGCATTTTTTCTGCCTTTTTCCATCAGGTTGGGGTCACTTCCTGTGCGCCTCCTGGGCATTTCCTGCCTTTTTCCATCAAGTCTTCTGCGCAGGTGCGGGTTAGCGCACTAAGGCATCTTTGGTGCATGCTCAGTTGGCACAGATTTCCTCTTGCGGAAACACGCCATCGGTGCATGCGTAGTAAGCCCTGGACTCTTACATGCGTATAACTATGGCATGTCAGGTTATAAACAAAAGAGGACGCACCAGCCTAGGGCATTATCCCATGATGTTTAATAAGAATCAATCCTCAGAAATTATACTCACAAACATAAATTAAAATCGCTCATCGAGCTACTCATCCGTAGTCCTATAGCCTTAGGTACAACAGACTCTAGTGTACAGGGGGACCTCACCGGGGTCCTTACTTGTTGACGCGTTTCGAGACTACACCTTCTTTGTGAGTATCATTTATGATGATTGTTTCTTAAGAAACATCATGGGATAATGCACTAGGCTGGTGCACGCTCTTTTTGTTCATTTTTTTTTTTGCTTCGGGATGCCCCCAGTCCGAGAGGGCAGCAAGGCTAGAGGTTATATCCCCACGTCGTGGAGTTATTCTCAATACCTTACACCAGGATTATTATTATATAGGATTTATATAGCGACAACAGTTTGCATGGCACTTAACAAAATTAAGGCAGACATTACGGTTACAATACAATTTGATACAAGAGAAATCAGCTCATCTCCCACAGTTATTACCTTTTTTTTATCACTTGAATCTCTCTCTTAGATTGTAAGCTCTAACAAGCAGGGTTTACAATCTCAGAGGGAGAGTCAAGTGATACAAAAGGTAATAACTGCGGGAGATAAGCTGATGGAGAAAGTAAAAACACAGTATACTAGTTAGTAAGCAGGATAGGCTTCTTTAACCGCTTTACGACTGCCTAATGCAGATATTCTGCAGCAGAAGGGCACGTACAGGCAGAATCACGTACCTGTACGCTGCCCTTTAAGAGGCAGGTTGCGGGAACGCGCGCCCGTCGGGAGCTTCGTGAACGTGATTGCGGGTCCCGCAGACTTTATGTCCACAGGGATACCTGCAATCATCTCACGGAGAGGAAGAATGGAAAAATGCTGATGTAAACAAGGATTTCCCCATTCTGCCTAGTGACACTGTCACTGATCACAGCTCCCTGTAATCGGGAGCGGTGATCGGTGATGTGTAACACACAGCCCCCCCCCCCACAGTTAGAATCACTCCCTAGGACGCACTTAACCCCTACAGCACCACCTAGTGGTTAACCCCTTCACTGCCAGTCAAATTTATACAGTAATCAATGCATTTTTAATTGCACTGATCACTGTATAAATGTGAATGGTCCCAAAATCGCGCCAAAAGTGTCCGATCTGTCCGCCATAATGTCTCAGTGACAATAAAAATCGCTGATCGCCGCCATTACTAATAAAAATTTTTTTTTTATAAAAATGCCATAAAACTATCACCTATTTTGTAAACGCTTTAACGTTTGCGCAAACCAATCAATAAACGCTTATTGCGTTTTTTTTTACAAAAAATATGTAGAAGAATACGTATCGGTCTAAACTGCAGAAAATTTTAATTTTTTTATATATTTTTTTTGGGGATATTTATTATAGCAAAAAGTAAAAAATAATGCATTTTTTTCAAAATTGTTGCTATTTTTTTATTTATAGTGCAAAAAATAAAAACTGCAGAGTGCAGTGATCAAATACCACAAAAAAAAGCTCTATTTGTGGGAAAAAAAAGGACGTCAATTTTGTTTGTGAGCCAACGTCGCACGACCGCGCAATTGTCAGTTAAAGCGTCGCAGTGCCGAATCCCAAAAAGTGCTCTGGTCTTTGGCCAGCCAAATGGTCCGGGGCATAAGTGGTTAAAGAGAAGGGTTTTCAGGGATTTATAGATTAGGAGACAGACAGATTGGGGTAAGGAGTTCTAAAGGATGGGATAAGCTTGGGAGAAGTCCTGGAGGAGAGAATGAGAGGAGGTGACAAGAGAGCAGGAGATCTTGGGAGGACCGAAGAGAGCTGTTTGGTTGATATTTTGAGACTAGCTTAGTGACGTAGCTTGTGGCAGAGTTGTGGATGGCTTTGTAAGTTATTGTTAGTACTTTGAATTCAATTTGTTGGGTGAGCGGAAGCCAGTGGAGGGATTGGCAGAGAGGAACACTGAATGGTTGGCAGTGATGTAAGTAACTGAGTTAAAATAAACTGAGTTACGTAACTCAGTTACTTTAGAGGGTAACTAGTAATCTAACTAATTACTTTTCCCCTCATGGTAACTCAGTTACCATTACTTTGGCTTAGTTACCCCAATTACATCTACCGCCACTAGATGGCAGTAGTGTAATTCCGGTGTCCTGCCGAAAAAGTTCCCCGCCTGATAAGGACCCCCTGTACTGCGCAGGCGCAGGGCTTGCACAGTACGAAGGACTACAGAGCTTCCCGAAAATTGCCGAACCTAAACAGCTCTGAGTGAACTCTACACCGTGCAGGTGCAGTTAACATGTAATTGTACGAGGCGATGCCGCACGCTCCTGATGCTCGTGCTACTCTGCAAGGGGCGTCTATCGTGTAAGTAAGGGGCGGGTCTAGTATTACTGTAACCGAGGGGCGCATTTATTAATATTGTTATATATCGAGCTCTGCCCATTAATTTAACATTCGCCCTCTTCTGTAGCCATCCGCCCCTTACACGATATAATAATAATAGACCCGCCCCTTGCTTACACGCTATAACAGATCTGCCCCTTGGTTAGAGTAATAATAGAGCAGCCCCTTGGTTACACGATATATAACAATAATAAATGCGCCCCTTGGTTACAGTAATACTAGACCCGCCCCTTAGTTACACGTATAGAATATTAAAAAAAAAAGTCAGTTACTTTGCTGTGTAACTAATTACTTTTCCAATGTAGTAACTGAGTTACTAACGCAATTACTTTTTGGGAGAAGTAATTTGTAACTTAACTAATTACTTTTTTAAAGTAAGATGACCAACACTGATGGTTGGTAAGGTGAATGAATCTGGCAGCAGCATTCATGATGGACAGAAGAAGAGATAGCCTATGTAAAGGTAAGCCAATTGGTTAAAAAGGGGCGTATTCTGGAGATATTGTGATTGGATGTGGGCCTGAAAGGACAGTTCACAGTCCAGGGTTATTTTGCACAGGAGGATTTTTTGTTGTTTCTACTATGTCAAGTTAACCTTTTAAAGCAGTCACCCGTCAAGGTGGCATTATTGAACTCTCCATCATTGTAGGTGGGGTTCAGTGTGGTGCAGCAGCAATAATTAACACAGTTATAGTACAGCAACAGTTCACAACAAACCAGGTGGGAAGGCTGTCCAAACGGTTTCCAGTAATGTGAAGAGAGCGGATACCGACTGACAGCGTATGTAAAGAGAGCAGAGTGCGTCTTCTGCCCAAGTGGGATGATGTCCGAGGGAGTTGGGACCATACGCTTTCCCTCCTCGTCAGAAACATTTTCCTACTGCTAGTACTGTCCCTAACAGGCAGGGTACCTGTTCCTACTCTACCAACTCGCAAATGTGCACCAAACCTAGGGCCTTAAATAGGCTCTCCCTGACTCCAGATGGCTGCTGGAATCACATGGGGTGGCAGCATCCAACCGGATTGCATGCCCAGTGACCCAGGAAACCATAGAAGAACTGTGTTCCTCTTGACCACTCCAGCTACAGGGCCACTGCAGATGAGCACCACCTGCAGTAGAGAAAGTAAACTGCACCTGCCTACATCATCAGCATCACTATCACCACACAGGAATGTGGCAAAATATCAATGTTGCAATCTATTTTCTTTATATACCATTTGTAAGAAGTCCATATTTTCATTAGACATGTCAGCCAGATGGCAGCCCAAGGTATGTATGGTAAACACTGATACCAGGATCACATCTCTGAGCACTGTAACACAAGTGTGCATTGCAATGCCATTTATTTTTAATTGGCACCCCAGTGTTCTAAGGCAACCAACCTGCAATGAAGTCCCATAAAACGGTCCAGTGTGGTTTCCTCTATTAGAATGAATGGACTGCCTTATAGTCTAGCTAAACCCAAAAGTTAAAATCTAATATTGCAGCTTACCAATTTATAGATTGGTAAGCCCCCACGCAGGTAAAGCAATGTGGTGTCCCGGAGGGTTCTCGTAGAGTAAAGTTGAGATTCTTTCTGGCAAGAATCTCTGCTTAAACTGGTGCTCCATCCAAAAGGGGAAGCTCTACTTGTTCGCACACCAACACCCCCCCCCCCCCCTCCACTGCCACATTTGTCACTTTTTTGGGGGAGGGGGAGCCAGTACCTGGTTTTGACAAGTACCCACTCCCACTTCCGGGTAAGATCGCTGCAGCGATCTACAAGCATTTCCGGCCCCTCCTCCTTCTCCCCGCTGCCTTTTGGGACACGGACAGGTCCCAGAAGATGGCGGGACCATTCAGAAAGCTCAGAGTAGGTAGGAAACCGGCTGTGAAGCCTGAAGGCTTTACTGCTGGTTTTCCTTACTTTCAATGCCAGCCCCTGCACCCGAAGCCAATTGACAAATCGGCTCTGGGTGCAGACATCAATGGATCCCTGGACAGCTAAGTGTCCTTATCTTAAAATTCAGCAGCTACAGTATTTGTAGCTGCTGATTTTTATTTTTTTTTCCAGACTGGAGCTCCTCTTTAGCTCCAATAGGTACACCAGGGCACCATCATTGCTTCACCTTTGGTGGCTGGCAACACTGCTTTCCCCATTGACTGTATAGCTCCTTACAGCCACCTCATTTGGATGCATCCTTTCTCAGGAGAGCCTTGTGTGTTTACAATTGTATACTGAATGCTTACTGTGTTTATAAATTGGCTTTCAGTGTTCTCTCTTTCTCTGCATGAATTTCAGCTTAAAAGCGTTAGTAAACCGCATATGGTTAAAAATAAAAAAGATTTCCCTGCAAGGCAATGTAATAATGTGCTTGTATGCATGCGTACGGGAGCCGCCATTTACGGCACTTTCAGAGCGCATGTGCCGGTGATGTCATTGGCTGCACAATCTCCTAAACTGTGCAAGTTTAGGAGATATTCACAGTACCTACAGGTAAGCCTTATGCCGCGTACACACGTGCGGACTTTTGCCGGCGGACTTAGTCCAGCGGACAATCCCGCCGGACTTTCCAGCTGGGTCCGCTGGACTTTCCGAGCGTGTGGACTTGCCCACACACGTGCGGACTTGCCCACACACGCACGGACTTCTCCGGCGGATAATCCGCCGGCCAAAGTCCGCGGGACTTTTGAAAATGAACGGACTTGCCGCTCATCGGCAAGTCCGTTCATTTAGCACGTGACTTCAGGTTACGTAGCTAGCGTAGGCAGTAAAATGCCGCCGCGCTAGCTCCGTAAGCTGGCATGGATTTAAAGGGACTCGTGGGGGTTCCCCCCAAATCCACGCCAGACCCTTATCCGAGCACGCAGCCTGGCAGGCCAGGAAAGGGGTGGGGACGAACGAGCGCCCCCCCCTCCTGAGCCGTACCAGGCCGCGTGCCCTCAACATGGGGGGTGCCCTGGGGAAAGGGGGGCCGTGCGGCCCCCCCACCCCAAGGCACCTTGTCCCCATGTTGATGAGGACAAGGGCCTCTTCCCGACAACCCTGGCCGTTGGTTGTCGGGGTCTGCGGGCGGGGGCTTATCGGAATCTGAGAGACCCCTTTAATAAGGGGGCCCCCAGATACCGGCCCCCCACCCTATGTGAATGAGTATGGGGTACGATGTACCCCTACCCATTCACCTAAGGTGTAAAATGTAAAGTAAAAAAAACACCCACACTTTTGAAAAAATAGTTTATTGCACTGCTCCGGGGGTCTTCTTCCGTCTTGGGGGTCTTCTCGCCGGACTCCCCCGCCATTTACCAAGCTCTTTTACCGAGCGGGGGAAGTCCGGCTACCTTCTTCGTCGTCGCCGCCGTCTGGGGGTCTCGATCCGCCTTCGGGGGTCCTCCCGGGGTCTCTTCTGTTCTTGCGGCGGTCGTCGTCTTCCGCACCGCCGGCGCCGCCTTCTTCTTCTTGTCCTTCTTCTTCTTCTTCTTCTTCTTCTTCTTCTTTTGGCGCCCACACGCGACTGAAGTCCAGCGGATAATCCCGCGGGATTGTCCCTTCGTGTGTACGCGGCATTATTGTAGACACAAGTGGTGTAACAGAGTTTACACTTTAATCAGCTCTACTCCTGACTTTATGGTAGACCATTGAAGGAGCAGCAGCACACTGAAGAGGTCATCCTTGTATCCTCCTGTGTGCTCGAAAGGGGATTGATTACTGGAAGCCAATGTAAAGACATATTCATATATTTATGCTAGCTTTACTTTTAAGGGCCTGTTCAGGCCATATGTGATGTGCTTCCCTAGGCAGACCTGCCCACCGCAGTCCTAACTAGGGATGAGCCGAACACCCCCCGGTTCGGTTCGAACCAGAACCTTCGAACGGACCGAAAGTTCGCGCGAATTTTCGAACCCTATACGTTATAATGGACGCGAACGTTCGAAATCAAAAGTGCTAATTACAACGGCCAATATGCATGTTAATGTCATAAAACAGGTTTGGGGACCCGGGTCCTGCCCCAGGGGACATATATCAATGCAAAAAGAACTTTTAAAAACTAACGTTTTTTCGGGAGCAGTCATTTTAATGATGCATAAAGTGAAAAAAAAAAAGTGAAATTTTCCTTTAAATATGGTACCTGGGGGGTGTCTAAAGTATGCCTGTGAAGTGGCATGTGTTTCCCGTGTTTAGAACTGTCCTTGCACAAAATGACATTTGTAAAGGAAAAAAAAGAAGCCATTTAAAACCACTTGCGGCTTTAGGTTTGATCTTAAGTAGAATCTGAACAGGTACATTATGAAGTGTAGCTCCATCCCAAAAAAATCTATTTTTAAGCTTTTTGGAGAACATAGGGAGGGGTTATCACCCCTGTAACATTTGCTGTCTTTGCACATGTGTTCAGAACATGTCACCTCACTTTCCGTCCCAATGACAAATGTTTTTGGAAAAGTGGGGTTTTAATTGAAACAAGGATTGGTGATAAAGTATCAGTAGAGAGGAGATACCTTTTTCCCAAATTAAATCTAACAGGATAGAATTTCCCTTCCTAGGGGTAGATTTCCTCTCACTTCCTGTTTTCTCTTTCCATTTGCAAGTAGGAGTCGTTTGTAAGTTGGATGTTTGAAAGTAGGGGCCTGGCGTATATACTCTGCAGAAATTTGCCCTATTAGATGTTGGTGTAGCCACAAGACTGGTGGGCACAGGAATGGGCCCTGCTGTGAGTTAATAGATCAAGATTTGTAATTGCATGCACCTCTTGAACAGGGCAGAAAAATTGGGGGTGGTGGTGGTGGTGGTGGACGGTTTTGCCACAAGACTGTAAGCTCTCACAGTTACTCTTGGTGGGCGCAGGAATGGGCCCTGCTGTGAGTTATTAGATCAAGATTTGTAATTGCAAGCACCTGATGAACAGGGCAGAAAAATTGGGCCTTTGGCGGTGGTGGTGGACGGTGTTGCCACAAGACTGTAGGCCCTCATAGTTACTCTTGGTGGGCGCAGGAATGGGCCCTGCTGTGAGTTATTAGATCAAGATTTGTAATTGCAAGCACCTGATGAACAGGGCAGAAAAATTGGGCCTTTGGCGGTGGTGGTGGACGGTGTTGCCACAAGACTGCAGGCCCTCATAGTTACTCTTGGTGGGCGCAGGAATGGGCCCTGCTGTGAACTATTAGATCAAGATTTGTAATTACCCGCCCCTGTTAAACAGGGGCTGAAAAATTGTGCCTTAGGCACTGGTGCTGGTGCCACAACACTGCAACCCGGCCCTCACAGATACTGTACTTGGAGCACAGCAGTCACACGTGTTGCGAAGCATTTTTTTAAAAAATTGTAAGTACACGCCCCTGTTAAACAGGGGCTGAAAAATTGTGCCTTAGGCACTGGTGCTGGTGCCACAACACTGCAACCCGGCCCTCACAGATACTGTACTTGGAGCACAGCAGTCACACGTGTTGCGAAGCATTTTTTTTAAAAAATTGTAAGTACACGCCCCTGTTAAACAGGGGCTGAAAAATTGTGCCTTAGGCACTGGTGCTGGTGCCACAACACTGCAACCCGGCCCTCACAGATACTGTACTTGGAGCACAGCAGTCACACGTGTTGCGAAGCATTTTTTTTAAAAATTGTAAGTACACGCCCCTGTTAAACAGGGGCTGAAAAATTGTGCCTTAGGCACTGGTGCTGGTGCCACAACACTGCAACACGGCCCTCACAGAGACTGTACTTGGAGCACAGCAGTCACACGTGTTGCGAAGCATTTTTTTAAAAAAATTGTAAGTACACGCCCCTGTTAAACAGGGGCTGAAAAATTGTGCCTTAGGCACTGGTGTGGTGGCATGGATCATTGAGGAGGAGGAAGAGGATAGTCAGTGAACATAAGAGGACAGTCACTCAGCATCAGCATAGGCAGTCTTGAAGGGATGTGACATTAAAAATTATTCGGTTATATCCGCCTCAGGTGCCTGGTAGCTGGTGGTGATCCAAGACTGATTCATTTTGATGAATGTCAGTCGATCAACCGAGGCGGTGGACAGGCGCACCCTATGATCAGTCACAAATCCTCCAGCAGCACTGAATGTGCGTTCGGAAAGAACGCTGGAGGCAGGACAGGCCAGTAGCTCAATTGCATACTGTGCAAGCTCTGGCCAGTGATCCATCCTCAGGACCCAGTAAGCCAGAGGATTTTCGGTGGGAAAGGTGTCCAAGTCTGACCTTGCCCCAAGGTATTCCTGCACCATGTATATCAGACGCTGGCGATGGTTGCTGGAACCGATCATACCTTGGGGCTGCGGACTAAAAAATTGTCTGAACGCATCGGTCAGACGTCCACCTTCCCCACCGCTCCTTCTGCCACTGACCGAAGCCTCAGCAACTCGTCGCCCAGGACCAGGAGTTTGTAGCCTCCCAGTTTCTGGGAACGCGTTGCACAGACCTTTCTGCAAGGCCTCCCTGAGATGTCTCATCCTCTGCTCCCTCTGCGACGGCAAGATAAGGTCCGCAACCTTACCCTTGTACCGCGGATCAAGGAGAGTGGCCAGCCAGTAATGGTCCCTCTCCTTGATCCGAAGAACACGAGGATCCTTCCGCAGGCTTTGCAGGATCAGGGAGGCCATGCAGCGTAGGTTAGCTGAGGCATTCGGTCCGGAGTCTTCTGGGTCACTGAGGATGACATGATCGCCAGCCACCTCCTCCCAGCCACGTACAAGTCCACTGGCTTGTTGGGACTGTACATCATCCCTAAAAGACTGCTGCTGCTGATGCTGAGTGCCAGGCTCCACCTCCATGCTCACACAATCCTCCTCCTCCTCCTCCTCCTCCTCATCCTCTTCCTGTGTGATGGGTGGGACAGAAGGAACACTGTCCGGATAAAGGGGGCATTGAGAGGCAAGGAAGTCCTCCTCTTCCTGCCTCTGTTCTGCCTCAAGTGCCCTGTCCATTATCCCACGCAGCGTATGCTCCAACAGGTGGACAAGAGGGACAGTGTCACTGATGCATGCACTGTCACTGCTCACCATCCTCGTGGCCTCCTCAAATGGTGAGAGGACAGTGCATGCATCCCTGATCATGCTCCACTGACGTGGGGAAAAAAAACCAAGCTCCCCTGACCCTGTCCTGGTGCCGTAGTCGCAAAGGTACTCATTGATGGCCCTCTGCTGCGTGTGCAGTCGCTGCAGCATGGCCAACGTTGAGTTCCACCTGGTGGGCATGTCAGATATTAGGCGGTTCTTGGGCAGGTTCAGCTCCTTTTGCAGCTCAGTCAGCCGAGCACTGGCATTATAAGATCGGCGGAAATGCACACAGACTTTCCTGGCCTGCCTCAGGACATCCTGTAAGCCTGGGAACCTGCCCAAGAACCGCTGCACCACCAGGTTGAGGACGTGAGCCATGCAGGGCACATGGGTGAGCTGCCCCTGTCGCAGGGCGGAGAGGAGGTTGGTGCCATTGTCAGAAACGACCATTCCTGGCTTAAGCTGACGTGGCGTCAACCACCTCTCGGCCTGCCCCTGCAGAGCTGCCAGAACCTCTGGCCCAGTGTGGCTCCTGTCCCCCCAAACACACCAGCGCAAGCACGGCATGGCATCTTTTTGCCTGCGTACTTGCGTAGCCCCTTGTACGCCTACGGAGCACCGCTGGTTCCAAGGACAGAGCACTGGAGGAAGAAGAAGAGGAGGGGGTGGAGGAGAGAGGTGTGTCACAACCAGTAGCAGTAGTCGCGTTTTGGAGGCGTGGTGGCGGAACAACCTCCAACACTACTGCACCTTGTCCTGCATCCCTCCCAGCTGCCAATAGAGTGACCCAATGGGCCGTGAAAGAAAGGTACCGTCCCTGTCCATGCCTGCTGGACCATGAGTCAGCGGTAATATGCACCTTACCGCTGACCGCCCTGTCCAGCGAGGCATGGACATTGCCCTCCACATGCCGGTAGAGAGACGGAATCGCCTTCCGCGAGAAAAAGTGGCGTTTGGGAACCTGCCACTGAGGAACCGCACATTGAACAAACTCACGGAAGGGGGCCGAGTCTACCAACTGAAAAGGCAGCAGTTGAAGTGCTAGCAATTTAGCAAGGCTAGCATTCAACCGCTGGGCATGTGGATGGCTGGGAGTGTACTTCTTTCTACGGTCCAGCAGCTGGGGCAGGGAAATTTGCCTGCTGCATTCGGACGTCGGTGTACTGCAAGTACTTGGTTGTGACACACCGAATTCTACACCTTCAGTCCTCTCAGAGCAGCTTTCAGAGAGGACTGAAGGTGTAGTGGGGATGGAGATCCCAGCTGAGGAGGAGCAAGGAGAGGTCCGCTTAGTTCTTTGGTGTGGGTCTTTTATGTGTGCCTGCCAACGAGCTGCATGGCAGGTCGCCATATGTCTGGTCATGCTTGTCGTGCCCAAGCGGCTGATGTTTTGGCCACGCGAGATACGCTTGAGACAAATATTGCAAATAGCAGTGGTGCGATCTGCTGCACTCGTCTCAAAAAAGGCCCACACCAAAGAACTTTTCTGATAACGTGCAGAGGCAGCGCCCTGCACAGGCGGAGCTCTGCGGTGTTGTACAGTTGCTGTGCTGGCCTCTACCTGGCCTCCAGGGGGCATCCTGCCTCGTTGGACATGTGACGCCGCATCCTCCTCCTCCTCGTCCTCCTCCTCATCCTCTCTCCCTTGAGGCACCCACGTGGAGTCAGTGACCTCATCATCCCCTCCCTCTTCACCACTAGAGCAAACCTGGCAGTAAGCTGCAGCTGGTGGAACTGTACTGCCAGATTCCTCAAGCTGGGTATCGTCATCCGAGCCTTCGAATCGTTGGGCATCCTCCTGGAGCATGTACCCAACACTGTGCTCAAAGAGTTCGGGGGACTCCTCAGGAGGACATGGTGGGTCTAGGGAAGGGGTGGCTGATGATGCTCTGTCAGTACCCTGAGCCTGGGTGAGAGAGGATGAGGAGGATGAGGAGGGCTTGGTCATCCATTCTACCAAGCCTTCAGCATGATGCGGCTCCACATGTCCAGCTGCCGAAAACAAAGACGCGCGTGTCCCATGGCCACGTGCTGATGACGATGCACGACCACGTCCACGTCCACGGCCACGTCCACTAGAAACAGAGCCTGCCTGCCCTGTGTTCTTGGCTCTGCACGCTCTGCCTCCCCTTGGCGGTCTTCCAGCCATTGTAGTCGGTAGTCCTGTGGGTGCTGCTGAGAAGAAAATATAGGAGCTCTGTGTGATGCCACTAACACACTAGAAGTCCTATGGGTGCTTCTGCAAAGAAAATAGAGGAGCTCTGTGTGATGCCACTAACACACTAGAAGTCCTGTGGGTGCTTATGCAAAGAAAATAGAGGAGCTCTGTGTGATGCCACTAACACACTAGAAGTCCTGTGGGTGCTTCTGCAAAGAAAATAGAGGAGCTCTGTGTGATGCCACTAACACACTAGAAGTCCTGTGGGTGCTGCTGAGAAGAATATATAGGAGCTCTGTGTGATGCCACTAACACACTAGAAGTCCTATGGGTGCTTCTGCAAAGAAAATAGAGGAGCTCTGTGTGATGCCACTAACACACTAGAAGTCCTGTGGGTGCTTATGCAAAGAAAATAGAGGAGCTCTGTGTGAGCCACTAACACACTAGAAGTCCTGTGGGTGCTGCAAAGAAAATAGAGGAGCTGTCAGGGCTCCACTTGCGACGTACGGTCGAATCGGCGCGCGCGCATGCGCACACGCGCCGCTGATTCGTCCGGGCGTCGAAACGAGGGTACGCGCCGTCGTACTCCTCAGGCGCGCGCGCGTGCGCAGCGAGCGCGGGCACGTGCGTCGCGGGCGCACACGTGACGCGTTAGCGCTGTTTGGCGCCAGTTGGCCTTTAAAAGAATGACAGCTGCACATGTCAAGTGCTGTTCGTCTGCAGTTTGCCCCTTGTTTAACCTGCCTCTGTTGTGTACTCCTGTTTACCTGATCCGGCTTCCACTTGACTCTGCTGCCTTCTCCACTCCTGATTCCGGCCTGTTGACTCTGCTTTGGACTGATACCTGAACGCTGATCTCCTGCCTGTCTGACCTCTCCATTGCCTGTGCCCACTTACCTGCCTGCCAAGTGTATCCAGACCCGGCCTGCCTGACGACCCCTCTGCCTGCTCCCCGCATGCTGCATACTTCCAGAGTTGCTGACGCCATCTCGGGGTCACCCTACATCCGGACCCTGCTCCGCTACCTGCCAGTCTCTGCTGCTTCAACATCCAGGAGATCGCTACTGATCAGCTACGTCTCCCACAGCATCCATTCCAGGCACTCCTACCCCGCTGTGCTCACGGGACCACTGTCTCCACTCCAGTGGGCCCTGAACCAGAGCCGTAAGAGAGGCCCTCTCCCAGCGAAGTCAGGCTCACCACTCAGGTACCTAACAGTACGAACAGCCATGACTGAGCCTGCGGGAGAAGCCTCTGCCATGAAGGAGTTCTGCTCACACCTGGCAGCCCTCACTCAGGCGGTGCAATCCCTGCAAGAAGGGTATACCAGACTGGAAGGTCGAGTGCAGCAACTTGCTGACCCCAATGTTGCGGCTCCTACATCTCCGCAACCTTCTGCAACACCTGCTACTCCTCCTGCGGTGGTGATGCTGCCTCCTGAACCCAGAGTACCTGTTCCTGATCGCTTCTCCGGAGATCGTTCCAAATTCCGTGTCTTCCGCAACGCCTGCCAGTTATACTTTGCTCTTCAACCCAGAACCTTCTCCCTAGAGGCCACCAAAGTGGGGTTCGTAATCTCCCTGCTGCAGGGCGAACCTCAGATTTGGGCTCATCGCCTGCTGGAGGGAAATAGCATGCTGACGCAGTCCCTCTCGTCTTTCCTGGAAGCCATGGCGCAACTCTACGAGGACCCCCAGCTAACCACCACAGCCGAGTCTGCTCTATCTGCGCTCCAGCAAGGCCGCAGAACGGCCGAGGACTATGTGACAGACTTTAGACGATGGAGCGCAGACACCCAGTGGAATGACTCGGCTTTAAGGCATCAGTTCCGCATGGGCCTCTCCGAAGGCCTAAAGGATGAACTTGCCCGAGTGGGCACCCCAGACACTTTGGAGGGCCTGATAACTTTGAGCATACAAATTGACCGTCGGCTCCGGGAACGCAGAGTCGAGAGATCCGCTCAAGCCCACCGTCCGGCTTGGATGACCGCAAGGGCTCCATTACCGGCTGGCCGTTACATGCCCGCTCAGCCAATGGCCCCTGCCCATCCTCTTCCCGATGCCGGCGAGCCGATGCAGCTTGGTCTCATGCGACCCACTCTGTCTCTGGAGGAACGTGCCCGACGCCGTCAACTAAATTTGTGCCTGTACTGTGGTGGGCCCGGACACTTTGTGAACAGTTGCCCGAGCAAGCTGCGTAAGTGCCTTTCGTCTGTGTCAATCAACTCTGCTCACTTACCAGTCCATGCCACCCACATCTCTCTACCCCTGTCTTTTCAGTTCCTGGGAAGGACGATTCGCACCAACGCCATCCTTGATTCAGGAGCCTGCAGCTGTTTCATCGATACCACCTTTGCCAGCCGGCACGACATTCCTCTTCAGAGGAAGGCCCGCGGACTATCCGTCTTCCTGGCTGACGGTTCCCGCATTAAATCGGGCCAAGTTGTCCAGGAGACCCAACCTCTGTTCACTATCTCTTCTCTCCACCACCAGGAACTGTTAACCTTGGACGTAATCTCGTCCCCCCTGTTCCCAGTGATCCTGGGCATCCCCTGGTTGCAGGCACACGATCCGACCATCTGCTGGTCCACAGGGGAGGTCAAGTTCCAGTCCCCCTACTGCCTGGAACATTGCTTACACGAAGCTCCGGTACAACCCGCTACGCTTCTTTGTCTGGACTCTGATACTGACCTGATCCAAGCGGTACCGGAACCATACCATGAATTCTTAGACGTCTTTAGTAAACGGGGAGCGGACACCCTACCCCCACACCGCACCTATGATTGTCCCATAGAACTTTTGCCGGGGGCCGAGATTCCGTTCGGGCGTATCTTCCCCCTTTCCGAGAAGGAACAAGAGGCCCTGAAGGCCTACATTTCGGAGAACCTAAAGAAGGGGTTTATACGTCACTCCACCTCACCCGCAGGGGCCGGCATATTCTTTGTAACCAAGAAAGACCAGTCACTCCGACCCTGTGTGGACTACCGGGAGCTAAATAAAGTTACAATTAAAAATCGCTATCCCTTACCCTTAATACCGGAACTGTTTCAAAAACTAAGAGCGGCCACCATATTCTCCAAACTGGACTTAAGAGGGGCCTATAACCTGGTTCGCATCCGATCAGGTGATGAATGGAAGACTGCATTTCGTACCCGTTTTGGGCATTACGAATACTTAGTTATGCCCTTCGGCCTTTGTAATGCCCCGGCTACTTTCCAGCACCTCATAAATGAGGTCTTCAGGGACTTCCTGGACATTTTTGTCATTGTATACTTGGATGACATCCTAATCTTCTCCAGAACGCTTGAGCAGCATCGGGGGCATGTGGGCCGAGTCTTACTCCGTCTTCGTCAGCACGGATTGTACGCGAAAGCAGAGAAGTGCACCTTCGAGCAGCAGAGCATCCAATTCTTGGGTCTTCAGATCTCCCCAGCAGGCATCGAGATGGACCCGCAGAAGGTAACGGCTGTGCTGGACTGGCCGCCACCCTCTGACAAGAAGGGTGTGCAGCGTTTTGTCGGATTTGCTAATTTTTACAGAAAGTTCATCAAGGGGTTCTCGGCCATCATCTCACCAATCACACAGCTAACAAAGCAGAATGTACGGTTTCATTGGGGTCCAGAGGCCCAGGAGGCGTTTGTGAAACTCAAGGAGCGATTCACATCCGCTCCCATCCTCAGTCACCCTGACCCATCTCTCCCATACATCCTGGAAGTGGATGCCTCTGAGGTAGCAGTGGGGGCCGTGGTCTCCCAACGCCAGGGCAATAAGGACCTAATGCACCCTGTGGGCTTCTTTTCCCGGAAACTTTCACCCGCAGAAAGGAACTACGATGTAGGTGACCGAGAACTGCTAGCCATAAAATCAGCGCTGGAGGAATGGAGGTACTTGCTGGAGGGAGCAGTCCACCCTGTACTAATTTACACGGACCACAAGAATCTTGAGTACTTAAGGACGGCAAAACGTCTAAAACCACGACAAGCCCGCTGGGCCCTCTTCTTTTCACGTTTCAGCTTCCACATTACCTACCGGCCTGGATCTAAAAATGTAAAGCCAGATGCGCTTTCACGCATGTTCGACTGCCCTAAAGACTCCACACCTCCTGATACCATCCTCCCTGCAAGCAACTTCCTTCTACTACAGCCGGATTTACTGTCCCAGATCAGGGAGGCCTCCCTGAACCCGCTCCTTCCCCCAGGACTTTCACTAAATCGTAGAGAGGGGCTTCTCTGGAAGGACAGCCAGGTGTTTGTTCCCGAACCCATCCGGGTTAAAGTATTGGCCCTCCTCCACGATCACCCACTAGCAGGACACTTTGGGGCCCGAAAGACTCTTGACTTGGTGCAGCGCACCTTCTGGTGGCCTGGTCTGAAGGAATTCTGCTCCAAGTATGTCAGTTCATGCCCAGTGTGCTCCCGAAGCAAGACTACTAGGGGCCGGGCCTGGGGCCTACTCAAGCCTCTACCTGCACCTGATCGACCCTGGCGTATGATAACGATGGACTTTATAGTCGAGCTGCCCCCCTCTGAAGATCACACGGCCATCTTTGTAGTCGTTGACCGACTCTCAAAGATGGCCCACTTCCTACCCCTAAGGGGAACCCCATCTGCAGCAGAGACGGCCCGTGTTTTTATCCGAGAGATCGTTAGGTTACACGGGGTACCCAAGAATATAGTCTCGGACAGGGGAGTCCAGTTCACCTCGCGGTTTTGGAGGGCACTGTGTGATAGTCTAAAGATTGAGCTGGCCCTATCCTCAGCTTACCACCCTCAAACTAATGGGCAGACTGAGCGCACAAACCAGACCCTCGAACAATATATTAGGTGTTTCACTTCATTTGTGCAAGATGATTGGGTTTCTCTGCTGCCCTTAGCAGAATTCGCGTACAACAACGCCAGCCACTCGACCACGGGACAGTCCCCGTTTTTCGCCAATTATGGGTTCCATTTAACATTTCTACCAGATTTTCTTACAGAGTCCTCAGTTCCAGCGGTCCAGGACGCAGTGACCTTCCTAAGCCGCAACAACCAAATCCTCCAGGAAGCCATAACCAAGGCCCAGGCGGACAGTAAGAAAGCCTTTGACCAAAAGAGGAGGGGAGAGTTGAATCTGCAAATCGGGGATCAGGTATGGCTTTCCTCTTCTAATTTAAAGTTAACCTGTCCCTCTAAGAAGTTGGCACCCAAGTTCCTGGGCCCTTTTCCTGTAAAGAGGAGGATTAATGAGGTGTCCTATGAACTGTCCCTGCCAGACACCATGAAGATACATCCTGTGTTTCATGTCTCTCTATTGAAACCCTCGGTACCCGATCCCTTCCCCAATAGGGAGTCCGGGCCTCCTGAACCTGTCCTAGTGGATGGAAACGAGGAGTACGAGGTAGAAGTTGTTCTAGACTGTAGAAGGCGACAAGGGCAAAGACAGTTTCTAATCAAATGGAAGGGCTTCGGCCCAGAAAGCAATTCTTGGGAACCTGAGGACAATATACATGCTGGAAGACTAATTCGTGCTTTTTTCATTTCACACCCTGAGAAGGATGACCAACTGGGCACCCGGAGGTTGCCCCTTGTGGGGGGGCAATGTCAGGGCTCCACTTGCGACGTACGGTCGAATCGGCGCGCGCGCATGCGCACACGCGCCGCTGATTCGTCCGGGCGTCGAAACGAGGGTACGCGCCGTCGTACTCCTCAGGCGCGCGCGCGTGCGCAGCGAGCGCGGGCACGTGCGTCGCGGGCGCACACGTGACGCGTTAGCGCTGTTTGGCGCCAGTTGGCCTTTAAAAGAATGACAGCTGCACATGTCAAGTGCTGTTCGTCTGCAGTTTGCCCCTTGTTTAACCTGCCTCTGTTGTGTACTCCTGTTTACCTGATCCGGCTTCCACTTGACTCTGCTGCCTTCTCCACTCCTGATTCCGGCCTGTTGACTCTGCTTTGGACTGATACCTGAACGCTGATCTCCTGCCTGTCTGACCTCTCCATTGCCTGTGCCCACTTACCTGCCTGCCAAGTGTATCCAGACCCGGCCTGCCTGACGACCCCTCTGCCTGCTCCCCGCATGCTGCATACTTCCAGAGTTGCTGACGCCATCTCGGGGTCACCCTACATCCGGACCCTGCTCCGCTACCTGCCAGTCTCTGCTGCTTCAACATCCAGGAGATCGCTACTGATCAGCTACGTCTCCCACAGCATCCATTCCAGGCACTCCTACCCCGCTGTGCTCACGGGACCACTGTCTCCACTCCAGTGGGCCCTGAACCAGAGCCGTAAGAGAGGCCCTCTGCCTGCGAAGTCTGTGTGATGGGACTAACACACTTCAAGTCCTATAGGCTGGGAACAAAATATAGCTCTGTGTGTGTGATGGGACTAACACACGTCAAGTCCTATAGGTGCTTCTGGGAACAAAATATATGATGGGACTAACACACTTCAAGTCCTATAGGTGCTTCTGGGAACAAAATATAGCTCTGTGTGTGTGATGGGACTAACACACTTCAAGTCCTATAGGTGCTTCTGGGAACAAAATATAGCTCTGTGTGTGTAATGGGACTAACACACTTCAAGTCCTATAGGTGCTTCTGGGAACAAAATATAGCTCTGTGTGTGTGATGGGACTAACACACTTCAAGTCCTATAGGTGCTTCTGGGAACAAAATATAGCTCTGTGTGTGTAATGGGACTAACACACTTCAAGTCCTATAGGTGCTTCTGGGAAGAAAATATAGCTCTGTGTGTGTAATGGGACTAACACACTTCAAGTCCTATAGGTGCTTCTGGGAACAAAATATAGCTCTGTGTGTGTGATGGGACTAACACACTTCAAGTCCTATAGGTTCTTCTGGGAACAAAATATAGCTCTGTGTGTGTGATGGGACTAACACACTTCAAGTCCTATAGGTGCTTCTGGGAACAAAATATAGCTCTGTGTGTGTAATGGGACTAACACACTTCAAGTCCTATAGGTGCTTCTGGGAAGAAAATATAGCTCTGTGTGTGTAATGGGACTAACACACTTCAAGTCCTATAGGTGCTTCTGGGAAGAAAATATAGCTCTGTGTGTGTGATGGGACTAACACACTTCAAGTCCTATAGGTGCTTCTGGGAAGAAAATATAGCTCTGTGTGTGTAATGGGAATAACACACTTCAAGTCCTATAGGTGCTTCTGGGAAGAAAATATAGCTCTGTGTGTGTAATGGGACTAACACACTTCAAGTCCTATAGGTGCTTCTGGGAACAAAATATAGCTCTGTGTGTGTGATGGGACTAACACACTTCAAGTCCTATAGGTGCTTCTGGGAACAAAATATAGCTCTGTGTGTGTGATGGGACTAACACACTTCAAGTCCTATAGGTGCTTCTGGGAACAAAATATAGCTCTGTGTGTGTGATGGGACTAACACACTTCAAGTCCTATAGGTGCTTCTGGGAACAAAATATAGCTCTGTGTGTGTAATGGGACTAACACACTTCAAGTCCTATAGGTGCTTCTGGGAACAAAATATAGCTCTGTGTGTGTAATGGGACTAACACACTTCAAGTCCTATAGGTGCTTCTGGGAAGAAAATATAGCTCTGTGTGTGTAATGGGACTAACACACTTCAAGTCCTATAGGTGCTTCTGGGAACAAAATATAGCTCTGTGTGTGTGATGGGACTAACACACTTCAAGTCCTATAGGTGCTTCTGGGAACAAAATATAGCTCTGTGTGTGTGATGGGACTAACACACTTCAAGTCCTATAGGTGCTTCTGGGAACAAAATATAGCTCTGTGTGTGTGATGGGACTAACACACTTCAAGTCCTATAGGTGCTTCTGGGAACAAAATATAGCTCTGTGTGTGTAATGGGACTAACACACTTCAAGTCCTATAGGTGCTTCTGGGAAGAAAATATAGCTCTGTGTGTGTAATGGGACTAACACACTTCAAGTCCTATAGGTGCTTCTGGGAACAAAATATAGCTCTGTGTGTGTGATGGGACTAACACACTTCAAGTCCTATAGGTTCTTCTGGGAACAAAATATAGCTCTGTGTGTGTGATGGGACTAACACACTTCAAGTCCTATAGGTGCTTCTGGGAACAAAATATAGCTCTGTGTGTGTAATGGGACTAACACACTTCAAGTCCTATAGGTGCTTCTGGGAAGAAAATATAGCTCTGTGTGTGTAATGGGACTAACACACTTCAAGTCCTATAGGTGCTTCTGGGAAGAAAATATAGCTCTGTGTGTGTGATGGGACTAACACACTTCAAGTCCTATAGGTGCTTCTGGGAACAAAATATAGCTCTGTGTGTGTGATGGGACTAACACACTTCAAGTCCTATAGGTGCTTCTGGGAACAAAATATAGCTCTGTGTGTGTAATGGGACTAACACACTTCAAGTCCTATAGGTGCTTCTGGGAAGAAAATATAGCTCTGTGTGTGTAATGGGACTAACACACTTCAAGTCCTATAGGTGCTTCTGGGAAGAAAATATAGCTCTGTGTGTGTAATGGGACTAACACACTTCAAGTCCTATAGGTGCCTCTGGGAACAAAATGAAGGAGCTCTGCCTGCCTGCCACGAACACACTACAAGTCCTATAGGTGCTTCTGGTAACAAAATATAGGAGCTCTGCCTGCCTGCCACGAACACACTACAAGTCCTATAGGTGCTTCTGGTAACAAAATATAGGAGCTCTGCCTGCCTGCCACGAACACACTACAAGTCCTATAGGTGCTTCTGGTAACAAAATATAGGAGCTCTGCCTGCCTGCCACGAACACACTACAAGTCCTATAGGTGCTTATGGTAACAAAATATAGGAGCTCTGCCTGCCTGCCACGAACACACTACAAGTCCTATAGGTGCTTCTGGTAACAAAATATAGGAGCTCTGCCTGCCTGCCACGAGCACACTACAAGCCCCTCTTTCTCAATCAATCTTTGTAACTGAATCTATCTAACTCAATCTCTGTAAGTGAATCTCTCTAACTATCTAAATGCAGCAGAGTGTCACAGAATCTGCCTGCTCAATCTGCGCCGGAACAGCATGTGACCGGCGCAGACGGCGTGGCGGCGTTTTATAGGGGGGGGCGTGTACTACAGCCCCTGAGCTGTAATTGGCTACAGGCGTCCTGCCTGTAGCCAATTATGGCTCTTCGAGTTTCCGGGGCTGTGATTGGCCAAGCATGCGGGGTCACAGTGCATGCTTGGCCAATCATCAGCCAGCAATGCACTGCGTCGGCCGCGCCGGCCGCAATGCATTGCGGGGCCGCTCGCATCACACGAACGTGATGCGAGCGGCCAAAATAGTTCTGGGCTCGCCGAGCGAGCGAACGCCCGGTGCTCGATGCGAACGTGGGTTCGCATCGAGCACCGGGCCCATCCTTAGTCCTAACTCATTGCAAAGGCAATTTGCCTTGAATCTTATGTGTTCAGTTCGCACTACTGCACTGTGGTGGTGTACACTGAAAAAAGGAGGACATGCACCACTTTTTTTTTAGCGCAGCATGTTGGGGAACACTACACCGTCAATATGCATAAAGGTGAATGGAATAAAGGTAAAACAAAGTAAACAGTGTGATCATTGCCCTGTTCCTTTCACAGTGCACACCAGCGGCTGTGTGTTGTATCGAGGTGCTGGTTTAAATAGCCCCCCCCCCCCCTTTTTTTTAAGCCCAACTCCAAGAAAAGTAAAAATGATCCCTTGTAATGGGGCTGTGCCCTCACTGCGAGGGTTAGTTGCTTGTATAGGTCTAGGGGCCATAAAAAACATCTTCTTACCCGATCCTGCACGCTGCCAGACTGTTCCTCCCCGCAACAACTTCTCCCTGTGCCCCAGGGGTCGTTGGTCCTAATGTCATTAAGACCAATGCCCAGAACTTGATGTGATGACCGCCAAAACATGGGGGGCACCATGGCAAATCAGTTAAGTTAAAGTGCATTTATTCTATGCTAGGGCAAACGAGCAGTTAACTCTTGCAGTGGGGGAGCAGCCCCCCGCTACAAGAGGATTTTCAAAATTCCCAGACTGGGTTTTAAAACGCGTAGCTGAAGTAAATGCATGTTTGTTTTACTTTTTAATAGATCTCTGAGGTTCAGCTGTAAAGTATAACTAAAGGAAATTTTTTTTTTTAGTTTTGGATAGAGTGGAGATGGAGGTTTTTATTGCTGTCGGTGCCCCTGCTATCTTTCTTATGCCCCGTACACACGGTAGGAAAATGTCCGATCGGACCATGTTGTCGGAAAATCCGCCCGTGTGTGGGCTCCATCGGACTTTTTCCGTCTCTCAAATTTGCCGACAACAAAATCCAATCAGACTTTTTCCGATCGTGTGTAGAGAATTCCGACGGACAAAGTGCCACGCATGCTCAGATCAAATTACTGAAACCAAAGCTATTGGCTACTAGCCTCTATGTAGTTCCGTCGTTCAACTTTGTCTGACCGTGTTTATGCAACACCAGTGTCGGAACAAAATCCGTCGGAAAAAATCCGACGGATTTTGTGGTCGGAGTTTCCGACGGTGTGTACGGGGGCTTAGAGGCCTTTCCTCCTGGCAGTGGGGTTTTGGCATAAAACATGATTGATGCTTTTAAACTCATGTAACGATTTTTAGGTGCATTTAGGCACGTCAAAAGCGCTTGGGCATTAATTGATTTCATTGGCCAGAATAATAATTTATTCTGGCCTTTGAAATTAATTAACGCTCAAGCGCTAAATGGACCTAGTATTGATGCACAGTTAGATGCACTAAAAGAAAAGTTGGGCTTTTTTTTCTTTTCAAAAATCATACTTACCTAGGTGGATGCAGCATTAGTCCGATGCTGCATCTTTCCCCTGCTAGCACTCAGACGGAGAACTGAGCGATTAAAGACTGCTGATCACTCAGTTCACGCCAAAACATGGGGGGGCACCATGGCAAATCAGGTAAGCAGAGAACTGGTGACTGTCAGTCACAGCTCTCTGCTCTGCCCTCCCCGAGCTAACTGGAGCGCTGGGCTGTGGAGGGGGCAGAGTGGCCAGCTGCTGGTCCAGGTGCTGGTCCAGGCATGTGGGCGGATCCCAACTTTATTATTATTATTATTATACAGAATTTATATAGCACCAACAGTTTACGCAGCACTTTACAATATAAAAGGGAGACAGTACAGTTACAATACAATAAAATACAAGAGGATTAAGAGGGCCCTGATCAGAAGAGCTTACAATAGAATAAGTCATCACGATCTTGCCCAAGCCTGGGCTGGCTCTGTGATGTCATTTTGTCTGCCAAAACACCGCTGCTGCTGGAAGTGGCCTTTTTTTTTCTTTTTTTGCAACATAACGCCTCTACCTCTAGAATCCTCTAATGGACACATATGTAACATGCAGGGGCATTTATAGGCAGAAGCCTCTAAGAGCAGTATAACAAGACATCCAAGGTGAAAGAAAAACCTACATTTCCTGACGCCAAACACGGCAGCATACATATGATATATAAAACCAGATGATTGCGCTGCTAACAGTGAAAAATTGGATAAATAAGCCCACCAAACAAAAATTACTTTGATTCATTGAAGGTGTGACCATATATATGAACACCCAAAAGATATTAAAGTATTCAAATTAAAAATACATTGAAGGTGTGCAAGTGAATCATACAAAAGTGTAACAAAGACAAAACAATTGCATAATCATAAATGTCCATATAAACAAGAGAATCATAAAGTGTCCATGCAAACACAGAAGTCTCGTTGGTGACAGCACACGTATTGCACCCGCAGAAAAAAGTGGTCAATCAGAAAGGACCTCCACCACCAAAAACACTGTCCCTTACCAGATGGCAAGATCTCCTGTTACAGAGATCCTGAAAGCTTTTGGCCTATTCTCCCAGCCACGGGTCTCTGGAGCAGGTATATTGGCAGGGCCAGACTTTCCATAGGGCTTGACGGGGCTCAAGCCCATGGGCCCCGTCCAATAGGGGGCCCCGCGGTCCCCGCAATCCCCGCCTGTTTCCCGGACCAGTGTCTTTATCTTCTTTACACTAGGCGTCCGCGCTATAGCAGGCTACAGCGCGGACGCCAATTGTCCCGTCCAATAGGGGGCCCCGCGGTCCCCGTAATCACCGCCTGTTTCCCGGACCGGACCAGTGTCCTTATCTGCTTTACACTAGGCGTCCGCGCTATAGCAGGCTACAGCGCGGACGCCAATTGCTGGGAGGACGTCCCTGGACGTCCTCTTGTTTACTTCCCCGTTGCGCCCCCCCCCCCCCCGGCGCGCATCGGGGAAGTTCTCTCTGTGTTGGCAGTGTGTGCCTTGGACACAGCCAATCACAGATCATGCTAAATGGCCAATCACAGCGGCCATTTAGCACTGATGTCCAATGAGAGATGATCTCATGAGATCATCTCTCATCGCCGGCTCTCCCCCTCACACAGAGACAGCCTGTGAGGAGGGAGAGCGACGTGCAGCTTTCTTGTAAGTAAAAAAAAAAAAAGTGGAAAATAAAGTGCTGTCAGTGCCATGATAATCTGTCCCCACAGTGCCATCTGTCCCCAGTGCCACTTGTCCACAGTGCCACATGTCCCCTGTCCCCAGTGCCACCTGTCCACAGTGCCACATGTCCCCAGTGCCACATGTCCCCAGTGCCACCTGTCCACAGTGCCACCTGTCCACAGTGTCACCTGTCCCCAGTGCCACATGTCCCCAGTGCCAACTGTCCACAGTGCCACCTGTCCCCAGTGCCACATGTCCCCAGTGCCACCTGTCCACAGTGCCACCTGTCCCCAGTGTCACATGTCCCCAGTGCCAACTGTCCACAGTGTCACCTGTCCCCAGTGTCACCTGTCCCCAGTGTCACCTGTCCACAGTGTCACCTGTCCACAGTGCCACCTGTCCCCAGTGCCACCTGTCCACAGTGCCACCTGTCCCCAGTGCCATCTGTCCCCAGTCAGTGCCACGTATAAGTGTCATCTGTCATCAGTGCCACGTATTAGTGCCATCTGTCAGCAGTGCCACATATTAGTATATATAACGATTGGATCGATTATATTGTTACGGCACCAGATGGCGACAAATGAATATAGAAGGTAGGGCCCGAAAGTGACTCAAGCCCAGGGGCCCCCAGCACCCTAAGTCCTGCCCTGTATATTGGTATCCACAGGAAGCTAAAACAGACTCTCGAGGCCCAGCAGGCACAGCGTCATATAACACAGACAGCGCTCCATCGTCTCCGTACAGCTCGTCTACTCCGATCACACCGACTGCACCACACTCCGCACAGTCACGCCATCTGGTAAGGGACAGTGTTTTTGGTGGTGGAGGTCCTTTCTGATTGACCACTTTTTTCTGCGGGTGCAATACGTGTGCTGTCACCAACGAGACTTCTGTGTTTGCATGGACACTTTATGATTCTCTTGTTTATATGGACATTTATGATTATGCAATTGTTTTGTCATTGTTACACTTTTGTATGATTCACTTGCACACCTTCAATGTATTTTTAATTTTAATACTTTAATATCTTTTGGGTGTTCATATATATGGTCACACCTTCAATGAATCAAAGTAATTTTTGTTTGGTGGGCTTATTTATCCAATTTTTCACTGTTAGCAGCGCAATCATCTGGTTTTATTTGTTGTTTTATGTGGGTATCTCACATTTATGATTTGCAGCAGCACTATTTAATGTATAATTTTTATTAATTTTCTAAGGACAGCGCAGTATTTTTCCCAACTTGAATTTATACATATGATATAGCTCCGCCCCTATATCCACCCACAGAACCTGTTTAGCTCTATAAACGTCTGACTGAGCGCTACCTCCCCCATTCTCCTTTTTGTCCTCAAAGATCAAAACCTACAGACCGTTACACTCAGGATAAATCTCTTACCTACCGACTATGTCAGAGTCCATCTGGGCTCAAGCCTCTCCCAGCATGCAGTCTCACATCTTAGGCTGCTAAACATACCAACAAGGTGGGGAACCCCTTCTGGTGGTCTTGGGGTCGAGGTGTTCTCTAATCAGAGACGACAATCCTCTAGTGGCATGCCTGCTTTGGAGTCCAGGATCCAGTAGCTGGGACTGCATGATGTCTTCTATGCAACTCTTCCAGGTCTGTCAATTTCTATAAAACTTTTTTTTTTCTTTTTCTTGCTCTCATTTCTCTAAAGACCCCATACACACTGTGCAGCTTTTGTTGTCTGATTTTATTTACATTTTCTAGGACCATGTGGTGCAGGGGCCTGCCTGATTGCATACAAATTGTGACTCTTAAGGTTTGACCTCATATTGTGTGGTTTTGGTAAATCTGAGGGACAAAAATCTGCAGAGGATTGCATGATGTGTAGCCAGCTTAAGGCCTCTTTCACACGGACAACCCGTTCAGGTCCGCCTGTCAGTTTTTTAGGCGAACCTGAACGCATACTCCATAGACCCCTATGGAGGGACGGATGTCAGCGGTGACATGTCCGCTGACATCCGACCAGCTCCGACCTGAAAAAGTGTGACAGAGGAAAAACCTATTTTTCCATCCTTCTGCGGATCAGATCGGGTGACGACGGACTCTACGGTCCGTCATCATCCGATCCCCCATAGAGGAGAGCGGAGATCTGACCGGGCGGGGACAGTGTGCAGGGAGCGCCCTGTCACCCGCCTACTCAGCAGGGGTCAACAGAGCGATCCCCGCTGAGCAAACAGATGTTCACGAGGCGGATCATCACGGATCCGTCCCGTGTGAAAGGGGCCTTTAAGTGTCCTTTTGTGTGGATGAGCGTTGGCTTCCCTCCTAATTGTACTAGCCTTTTTTTGATTAGAACAGAGGTGAGAGAGGGCTGAGTCTCTCTCTCTCTCTCTCAGGTGCTCTATTTACAGTGCACAAATGGCCAGGTAATGGATTCCTTTGCTGGCATCCAGAGAAGCAGCATCTCATTCTGAGGAACAGTCAATGACAGGTAAGTCTTGCTATCCTAGTAATGGGGATAGAAGGGGGGGGGGGGGCTGGGGACAATGAGCAATGTATTACTAGAGAATGGGGGGTTGGGGGTTGCCCAGGTTTATTTTATTTAATTTTGTTACTCTTTGCTTCCCTTATTTCTCTCTGTTGCCATACAGTCACCCTTGCACCTTTCCGTTCTTCTGCACGCATGAGCCTAACACCACATAACCAAGACCACCGCAATACCAGGTAAGTGCCAACTTTCGGTAAGTAAGAAGATGCGGGAAAAAATAGTGCGTAATGTCCTAACGAGCGTGTCTTACTGTCTATTGCAGTCCTGGTCACTCACACTCCAACTCTAGGAGGTGCAGAGGCCCTCTGGATCGTCAGGATTTTTCCAGGGCAGAAAGTTACTCCTCCAGTCCTGGCAGACCCCAGTACAAAGGGCGCAAATGTACGCTTAAGAGAACACACAGGGTTTCTCTGACGAGGGCTCAGCACCCAAAAGGCAAAAGTTGGTCATGTGGAGATGACCCTATGCCTGGAAAGCTACTTTGCAGCTTGCCAGAGACCAGGAGTATGAGAGTCAGCAGGTGTCAACCTTGCTCAAGAAAGTAGTCCCCAACTCCCTGACAGAATTTTCAGGTCATCTCAGGCAACCGGGGACAGAAACGGACGAACAGAGTGTGGGCCCTGCACCAGGTCTAAACCAAGCCATTCAACCCTCACTAACTAGAGGGGTACCAGGCACTTCAGGGGTGACTTGAGCCCAGCAGATTAGGCAGGCTGATTCCCCAGACCCAGTATTATAGCCAACCTTCCAGGCAGAGGGAGAAGATATCGCCTCCTCCTCGGCAGAGGATCCTGAAGGTTCAGGCTTTGATTTTGCGATGATACCACCATTCATTAAGGCAGTAAAAGCTGCACTGGAATGGAAGGATCAGGAACCTCCTCCAAAGAAGGAGAAAACCTATCATCATACACCATGAAATCTGATTTTAAATTGTGTGGCAATCGCTGCACAACACGCATTAGATGCCTTTATTCTTTCAGGGCACCCCAAATGCGATGCGATTCTGCTGTGATTGTCACAAGGGAGAAAGCACCTTTAAAAACATTGTGCGAAGCTCGTTGCCCCTAAATAGGTGCAGCAGCTTCTTTTTGCACACGTAGGGCAGCCAAGTGAATGGGTCGCCCCCATGCGAGTTGCAACAAATCGCTCTTTGAAAATCGCATTGCAGGAACACTTGTCCCCTCTACGTGACAATATCAAATGTCTCTGCGAAGTGACCTAAGCACAGATCCCTTTTCAGTGCAATAGCAGAGCCTGCTGCAAGTGAACAAGCCTTTGGGTTCCATAGGAGAAACCTAAAGAAACAGGTAGCTTACCTTTCCTCTTATGACAGAACTAAGAGGCCTGTTTCAGGAGGAATGGGAAAAGGGGAGAGAAAATCCCAACCAATAGGTTGCAGAAGTTGTATCCACTAACAAAGAAGAATGTGACTCCTTTATCTAACCCACCACCGGTGAATGAGGCAGTCACCAAACTGGCCAAGAATGTGACCCTTCCGATGGAAGACTCTTCCTCCTTTCACGATATCCTTGATTGACGCATTTACATGGACTTAAGAAAAAACTGCCGTTGCTTTAACATCCGTAGCAAGTGTGGGCAAAGAACTTGGAGTATGCGATTCAAAAACCAGCTGCCAAAAGAGGAAAACATCAAGGCTCTTGATGAGAGAAAACTCTCGGCGGACTTCGCAGGTGAGACAGCTATAGACATCATTCGATGGTCCTCCAGAGCCATGCTCAGCTCAGTCACAGCCAAAAGAGCGCTGTGGCTAAAACCTTGGGCAGCTGACCCATCCTCAAAGCATAATTGCTGTAAACAGCCTTTTGATGGAAAGGAGCTGTTTGGCCAAAAAACTGGAGACTGCCATCTACAGGGTTACAGGAGGAAAATCAGGTCTTATGCCCCAAGATTGAAGGTCCAGACGCCAGAGGGGGCAACCCTCCAGAGGAATGCCAAACAGGTACTGGGATTCCGGAGGCTTTCGCCCATCCAAGGACTTCAAAATACGTTGAAGGGGTACACAGTGAACCTTCATAAGATCGCAGAGAGCTAAGACCCCTCCCTCAGATACCCAGAAGCCCTTTTAACGCCAGGCCGCCCAGGAGGCAGTTGGAGCCAGGTGGCTCAAAGTGACCCAGTTCCGGCAAGACCACTGCCAAAAAAGGCGGATTCAGTCCACAGTAGAGCAAGGCCATTATTGGCTGTTCAAACTGCAGCATCCAGAACTACCTCAAAAGGCTGAATCAATTTATCCGGAAGGAGTCTCTGCATACCATAATCCAGGTTATTCAACCAGGAGACTGGAGGATTTCAGTGGACTTGAAAAAAATGCCTACCAGTATGTCCCGATCCTGCAGTCATACCAGCAGTTCCTCAGATTTGCATTGAGGGACAGGCATTACCAGAGCCAGCTGTAGCCTACACAAAATATGGTCTACCTAGGGGCCCAATTCAATACTCAGGCAGCCATAGTTCTTTGCCACCTCAGAAACTCCCCAAAATCAGGGAGAAGTTCCAACAGGCATTGGCTGCACCAGAGATGTCAGTATCCCAGTCCATGAGTCCTCTCGGGACGATGGCTTCATGTATTCCGATGATCCCCTGGGCTCACTGAGGGGGAGTTTTCCAACAAGGCTTCCTGATGCAGTGGAAGAGTTTGTCTAGCCCAGCCACTCAGGATCCCCAGCTGGAGGTGCCAGAGTCTCTGGTGGTAGACGAAACAAACACTAAACTGCATAGTCCATTAGGGCCGCAGCCATGGATCATTGTTACCACAGATGCCAGCGCAATAGGGTGGGGCACCACCTGCGAACAACTCAAGATCCAGGGCAGAGGGGAATTCCCCACTTAGGGCCTAGTTTACAATATTCTGGGACTTCAAGCAGCATTCATGGCATTAGCCACCTTGGCTGTCTTACATACACGGTCCTCCAATCCTGCTCCATCTGGACAGCACGGCAGCAGTGTCCTAAATACAGCGACAAGGCGGGACGCACAGCCAACCCCTAAACTGATGAATAAAATATATTTTTTTATATTTTTTTTTTGGATATGTATTATAGCAGAAAGAAAAAAAAAAAATATTTTTTCAAAATTGTCATTCTTTTTTTTGTTTCTAGCGCAAAAAATAAAAAACGCAGCAGTGATCAAATACCACCAAAAGAAATCTCTATTTGCGGCAAACAAAATGACATCAATTTTGTTTGGGTAGAACATCGCACGACGCAGTGCCGTATCGCAAAAAATGGCCTGATCATTAAGGGGGAAAATCTTCTGGTTAAACAAGGTTTTGTATGGAGCTCCACATTGCTATTTATTTTATTTTCTCTTTGTGGATGCATCCAGTGCCAAGTAATAAACACATAATAGTCACATGTTTCTGGCTGATTTTACGCCGTGATGTGGGATTTCACTTTCTGGAGGTAACGTCTGTGGCCTTGTATTCCTCTGCCCTTCCTGTCCATTTTTTTTTTAGGATATGCCAAAAGAAAATTGTGAACTGAAAACAGGAAACCAATAGCCGTGGCTATCAGAAGACGTTTCCTTCAAAGTACAAATGTCTGAGTAATATTTTCAAGTAAGGCTTCACCCATTTCCTGTAAGTAAAGGAAACATTGCCCATCCCTGCACCTCAGATTTGTGTGTTCCTTTTGTGCCTTCATGAAAGGCAGATCAGCCCGGCTTCAGCTTGTAGGTTGCAAAGGAAAACTCATCCGTGAAGACTGAGGTCATAGGAATTCTATTTGTAGATTAGTTCCCCATTTTTCTTCAATGGTCTAATAAATAAAATGTTTCTGCAGGTAGCTACATTGACTATTAAAATCAGATGCTTCCCACCACTAATTGGTCCTTCAAAAATGACAGCTGGACTCTGACAGGGACCTAAAAACTAATATATACCACTTTTTAAAAACCATGCACCCCTGATGTGGCATATCTTATCTCAAGTACCCCTAGAGATGGGCACATTATTAGCTAAATTTGTTAACCTGTGTATCAATCAATAAACAAGTGCAGCGCATAAAAGCAAACTCTGTATCTAAACAAAATTAATAAGTGACAATCCCTTAATAAAAAATATTAATAAACATGTAAATAATGTCCATAAAAGTCCAGAAAGCACACAGTAAAATGTACTGATGTCTACACCTGAAAACGTGAAGTGATAGAAAAAAGGAAAAAAAAAAAAAGTCCCAAATAAACGCTGTGATAGGTTAGATATAAATCCAGGGGTAGCTGATGTGACACTGAGGAAATATCCACACCAGAGGGCTTACTAGACTACCAGTAAACCCCTTACTCAGGGTGGTCAGAAAACGCTCAATTAAACAATAAGGATAGATCCTGTGGCAGGGACATGGACATCCACTTGGGTAACTCTTGGTAGTCAATCCAACGGATCCTCACCCACACTCACTGGATCATGAGATCTGCAAGATTAAAGGCCCTTTAAGGCTCAACATAGTGAAGTATTGTAAAACATCCAATTTTATTAAAAAGTATTGCACTTACATTAATATCGATTGTAAAACAGCACGTAAAAAACGCCAGTGACAAAGATAGCTCTTTCTCCAGTGAGCAAAATGGGCGACCAACAGTCGCGCTTGCGTTTAGTCAGATGTGACATCATCAGGGGTATCTGACGAAACACGTAGGACCCTGAGTTACTGGTACTCTGGTAAGCCTTTGGTGTGGATATTTTCTTGGTGTCACATCCGCTATCTCTGGATTTCTTTCTAACTTATCACACAGTTAATTTTTTTTTCCTTTTTTCTATCACTTCGCGTTTTGAGGTGTAGACATCAGTACATTATACTGTGTGCTTTCTGGAATTTTATGGACATTATTTACATGTTTATTAATATTTTTCCCATTAAGGGATTGTCACTTATTATTTTGTTTAGATGCACTGCACTTGTTTTGGTTTCACATGTACCTAGTAACAGAGGTATAGTGTTCAGCAGCTTTTCTTTTATTTATCACAAGCGCAGATTTTCTTTTTAATCTGTGTACAAATGTTTTATGATTGTGGCCTCATTCGCAAAGGGGGGGCGATCCATACACCCGTCTGAAGCGTCGTCTTCAGTCGTTTGTAATGCACAGGTTTTCTGTGCAAGGGTATGAAGTCTGTTGGAATCAATGAAAGGTGACCAGCTGCACGGGCCTTCATTCGCATCCCACGGTGCACATTCTAGGGGGGTCCAATGCATGGATTAGAATGCAGACAGACTGCATACTGATCTATGCACTTGACTCACGCATATGGGCACCCCGGGAAGCTGATTGGACTAAAAAATGGTCTGCAGTAAAAGTTTGGTAAGAGATGAGTTTGATTGAGACCTGAGCTCATCTCTATAACATGGGCGTCCGCAGGACAAGTGCCCCCTCTGGAATCGTCAAGGTGTTGCAGCAGTCAGCAGGGTCCACTGTTGCGGCTACCTCGCTGCAGACTTTTTTTTGAGTCCGCTGGCTGCTTTCTGTGTCTCTGGGATAAATCTTGAACCACCAGTTCCTGGGTCTGGACTACGTGCGATCCCCAGACCAACAGGAAGAAACTGGAAGTGGCCGGAAATGACGTTGACGTTGTTGTGTACCAAGTCCCAGTTTCTTCGTGTTGGTCTGTGCACGCCGTCAGACCCAGGAACTGGTTGACCTTAGCTATTCTTGTGAGTGGGGCAATCTGTTAGCCCCGTTTTTTAAATAAAAGTCCTTTATAATTCGTGATAAATAAATATTTTTTCCCAGGGCCTGGGGAGAGATACCTGAAGAGAACTTCAAATCCTGAAGACTTCTCCCTGTCGCCAAGTACCTCAACGTGGCAACAAGCCTCTGCTCCGGAGTAATGGCTTGTCTCATGCAGGTATCCTGCCGGCTGATAAAAGGGGTCAGCAAAGCCAAAAGACGGTGAAAATCGGGGTCCGTCATCCGGAGAAAGTTCCTGAAATCATCAGGATTATTCTCCCGGATCTCACGAAGCAAAGGCATGTGCGAGAACTGATCACGCTGAAGCAACCAATTCTTGGTCCACATACTCCTCGTCACTCTGTTCATGGACGGGTCTTGGGTCAAAGCTAAAAGCCCGACACCAATTCCGCGTACAGCACTAACTCCATGACGAGTACGCACGGGAAACATCGCTCACAAGGTCACAAAAGGTCGGCTGGTCAGAACGGACAAACAGAAAGCACCGATAAACAGCAAGGCCTGAAAGAACGAAATGAATACCAGAAACGAGCAGACAATAAGCAGTGCAAATCAAAGCGTCCTATATCAAGATATAGGCCGCAATGACCAACAAATGCGAACTGACTACACGCACTAATAAACAGATACACACGACAAGCACAAACTGAAGAGCAGTAACGATCTGAGTCAGAAAACTGAGAAGCGCGAATCTTAAGTCACCAAACTTCGACTAACTCGCGATAAACACGGGATCAGCAGAAGGAGCCCAACGGGTGCCTGACGTGGTGCTGAACTTCCCTTTTCTTTGTCTCGTGGAAGACGACTTACGCCACGACGTTCTTGCAGACCGGATATTCCGACAACGTTGTCCGACCGTGTGTACGCAACAACAACATCGGACAAAGTACGACGGACAGGATCCGACCGACCTGGTCCGCGGATAATCCGACCGTGTGTATGGGGCTTAAGAGACATGCATTATTTTTTAATTCCCTTTTTCTGCTGCTCTGCCAGGATTGGATGTTCCACACCTCAGCATAATTGGGCATGCTGAAGTCATGTGGTTACTTTCCTGTCTTTTCACTGGATGTTAGAGATCATAGCAGTGTAAGTTCAGTGTAAGAAATACACAGGAGAAAATGCATGTTGACAAGGGGAGTGTAGAGGTGGGCGGGAGTCTACTGACATCACGACTCCACCCACCGAGCTCCAGACAACAGACCCACCCACAGAATCTGCAGTTTTTCGGGTCTCATAACAGACAGAGGGGAGACATTTGACAGGTAAAGATACATGCAGGAGGCGTGTATATCCTTATAGATAACCCCTATGGCAGTAGTTTAGAAAGGATGACATTGGGTTTATATCCACTTTAACTCATCTGAGTTTCACAGTTCTACAGTGGTTCAAGATTTATTCACCTTTATTGCCTTATACCCTCATCGTGTTTGGGGGATATTCAATTATACTCATTATTAGCAGTGCCAACATCCCCGTTTTTTTATTATATACACAGTGAAGAACCACGGGTAACAGCAAGAGGCGCATTTATATATATATATACCGTATTTATCGGCGTATAACACGCACCTTTTCCCCCTTAAAATCGGGGGAAAGTCGTGGGTGCGTGTTATACGCCGATCCCCCCCAAAAAAGTGACAAAGAATAGCGAGCGCGACGAAAAAAACCGAGCCGTCTGTTTGGCTCCGCTCGCAGTCCCGCCTCCCTGCGCTCGCTCCCGAAACAGCAGGGAGGTGAGACTGCGAGTGGAGCCGAACAGACGGCTCAGTCTTTTTCTTCGGCACTCTGTCTTTTTCGGCGGCGCTCGCGCGGTCTGTCTCGGCGACGGGAAATTTAAACATGGGCAAGCTGCAAATGACACTGGCAAGCTGCAAATGACACTGGGCAAGCTGCAAATGATACTGGGAAAGGCTGCAAATGGCGCTGGGCAAGGCTGCAAATGGCGCTGGGCAAGGCTGCAATGACGCTGGGCAAGCTGCAAATGATGCTTAAATGTAAGTTTTTTTTTCTCCCTAAACTTCCCTCCTAAAACTTTTTTTTCCTTAAAATGCCCTCCTAAACTTGGGGTGCGTGTTATACGCGGGTGCGTGTTATACGCCGATAAATACGGTACTAATACATTGCTTTGCTTGGAAAGTGGGACAGCTGAGCTGAGCTATAATTGCAATTTGCTGGAAAGATGTGTCTGTATACAGTTTAAGAGATAATTCATCTTCACTTATCACTTTGAATTGGATTGAAAGCATGGGCGTCCGCAAGGTTACTCTGGTGGCTGCATACAATGGCCATATAGCCTAGAGAATGTACATCTTTTTACATTGCAATACATCTGTTGTGGCCATATTTTGATCTTGATGAAAGCAGCTATACAGTGACAGTATCAAGATCAAAATATGGCCACAACAGATGTATTGCAATGTGAAAAGATGTACATTCTCTAGGCTATTTTATTTATATGGGCATGGTACGCCTGGCCTGAGCAACGTCCCATACAAAGTGAAGATGAATTATCTCTTATATAACAAGATTTTCATGACATTGTTGAAAAGGGGCGGAACATGGGTGACCTTAAAATTATGCCCCCCCCCTGAAAAAAGTTCTGCGGACACCCATGCTCTTTAAGTTTACAATGTTTTATCATTTTAAATAGCAAAATATTACTATTTAGTAAAGCACTTTAACCCAACAGATCCTCCTATGCGATGCTAGATCTGTCCCCAAAGCCTCCCCCCCCTGTGCTTTGTCCTCCAACATCAGCAACACCGAGGCAGGGACCTTACTGAATATGACATACCTCCTTACCATCCCAGATTCTGTGGGACTGTCTTGCAATTTAAACAAACCCTAAAGAGTCCTGGAACTGATGGTTTGGTCTCCACAAAGCCTTGATCTCAACATTATAGAATCTGTCTGGGATTACATGAAAACACAGAAGGATTTGAGGCAACCTACATCCACAGATCTGTGGTTAGTTCTACAAGATGGTTGGAACAACCTACCCGCCAAGTTCCTTCAAAAACTGTGGGCAAGTGTACCTAGAAGAATTGATGCTGGTTTGAAGCCGAAGACTGGTCACAGCAAATATTGATTTGATTTACATTTTTCTTCTGTTCGCTCAATTTGCATTTTGTAAATTGATAAAAATAAACAATTAAAATATATATTTTTGAAAGCATTCTTACTTTAGAGCATTTACTAACACCTGCCTAAAACTTTTGCACAGTACTGTGTGTGTGTGTGAAGTAGAACAATACACAGTGTGTTATGGAGGTAACTGTGCCCCGCCCATCTTTGTTACAAGTTTTTACAGGTCACTGGTTGATGAAGCAGGCAGTTTCATGTCCTGAAGTTCAGAGCTGTAAATGTAGTTGATAGCCGTAGCTGAGAATTTGCAGCAGGAAGTGTTCAGGGCTGTGTGTGCATTCCCTGACTATGATGTCATGCTAATGGCTAAGGGACCAGCATCACACATGAATCTCTGCAACAGCATAGAGATGGATTCCTATGTATATATGAGGAAATGTTTCACCATCCTCTGGATTGTCTGATTTGTCATAGAATCACTGTCTGGTACAAATCCTATAGATATTTCCTTGGAATAGTCCTTAAATGCCTTCTAGTATCATCTACATCCCTTCTAGTATCGTCAACTAGAAGTTACATCTAGTAGCTGAATCCTGGTTAATACATAGGAACAGTTGAATGGGTTGCGTTCAATAGACGGTACTGCCTGCTGAATATGACAGCAGGATATATTTTGCTGCACCACCATGCAAAGCATTGCAACTGAGGCATATGAGGCAGGGGCTGTGTGTTGGTGGGGCAGAGGCTTTGTGTTTGGTAGTGGTAGGGTAGGGGCTTTGTGCTGGAGTTGTGTGTTTGTGGTGGTGTGCAGGGGCTGTGTGTTAGTAGTGGTGGGGCAGGGGCTGTGTGGTGGTGGGGCAAAGGCTGTGTGTTGGTGGGGCAGAGGCTGTGTGTTGGTGGTGGAGCAGGGGCTGTGTGTTGGTGTTGTTGGTGGTGGAACAGGGTCTGTGTGTTGGTGGGGCAGGGGCTGTGTGTTGGTGGGGCAGGGGCTGTGTGTTGGTGGGGCAGGGGCTGTGTGTTGGTGGGGCAGGGGCTGTGTGTTGGTGGTGGAGCAGGGGCTGTGTGTTGGTGGTGGAGCAGGGGCTGTGTGTTGGTGGTGGAGCAGGGGCTGTGTGTTGGTGGGGGAGCAGGGGCTGTGTGTTGGTGTTGTTGGTGGTGGAACAGGGGCTGTGTGGTGGTGGTGGAGCAGAGGCTGTGTGTTGGTGTTGTTGGTGGTGGAACAGGGGCTGTGTGGTGGTGGTGGAGCAGGGGCTGTGTGTTGGTGGTGGAGCAGGGGCTGTGTGTTGGTGGTGGAGCAGGGGCTGTGTGTTGGTGGTGGAGCAGGGGCTGTGTGTTGGTGTTGTTGGTGGTGGAACAGGGGCTGTGTTGGTGGTGGTGGAGCAGGGGCTGTGTGTTGGTAGGGGATTGTATAAAGCTGCGCCCTTAAAAAAAATATATATATATATTTAAAAAAAAATATTGTATAACCAGAAATGACAGTTCTAACAATATAATCTATGGCCACGGAGGAACACATAGATAATAGCCTGAAAAGTAAATTGAATCCAAACAGTCCACAGTGTAATTAAAATCCAGTACATATAGTCCTGTTGAATATTATTTTTGTGCTTCCGTATATGGTATTCCGAGATATTGGAGGAAAAAACACCACAGTGACTATCCTTCACTTCAATTGTGACATAAAAAATAATTAAGCCCGACCACCGGATGAATTACACGCTTACCGGATGGCCAAGCAGTATAGGCACATAGGCTGTATAGTAGGCGGCTTCCTGAACCGGGATCAGCTGATGGAACTAGTCGGGCAGATATGGATCATCCGAATAAGAACGGTCCCTCTACTAAGCATAAAAAAAATTTGATCGCATAGACAAATCAGTTGTAACGCGTCCTCCCTTCAGAACATGCGTGGTGGCGTCGCTGCCTTCCAGATTACACTTTGGACTCTTATGTCGATATAATTATTGTTTAGTGGACGTTTTGCTTATTATTGCTCTTTTTTCCAAGCTTCCAAGCTGGATGTCCCAAGCTCAGGGACGGACTGACCATTCGGTGATTCGGTGGCCGCCCGAGGGCCCCGTGCAGGGGGGGGCCCGGGCCGGCTCAGTCCGCTCCAGGTCAGTCCGCCCCTGGAGGTGCCAGTCCTGGGGCCGCTTTTAACTAGGGGCTTGGTTGGCAGTGTCAGCAAAATGAAAAGTGCGGCGGCCGCTGCTGTTGTGTAATGCATGCGTCCGGCGCCGTCCACTGAAATGCCTGTCTGCCGGGGAGAAGTGAGGGGAGGAGCATGAGAACGCTGAGTTCCTTTCGGCCCGTGCGGCGCCAGGACCGCTGATCTCTCCTTCCATTCGCCCCGCCCACTGCACGAGGAGACTAGGAGAAGTGGACGGCCGCCCTTGGATCAGAAGAATTAAGGTCGGTCTCTCTCTCTCTCTCTCTCTCTCTCTCTCTCTCTCTCTCTCTCTCTCTCTCTCTCTCTCTCTCTCTCTCTCCCTCTCCTCTCTCTCCTCTCTCTCCCTCTCCTCTCTCCCTCCTCTCCTCTCCTCTCTCTCCCTCCCTCCCTCTCCATGTAAAAAAAGAGTGCATTTTTTAAATTTGTTTTTGCCTGCAGAGCTTTTTTGGGGTGGGCGGAAACTGAAAAAAAATCGAACGCAACCACTGTGCCCTCAAACGCAACCACTGTGCCCTCAAACGCAACCACTGTGCCCTCAAACGCAACCACTGTGCCCATAAATTGCCACCACTGTGCCCATCAAACGCAGCCACTGTGCCCATAAATTGCCACCACTGTGCCCATCAAACGCAACCACTGTGCCCCTCAAACGCAGCCACTGTGCCCATAAATTTCCACCACTGTGCCCATCAAACGCAGCCACTGTGCCCCTCAAACACAGCCACTGTGCCCCTCAAACGCAGGCCACTGTGCCCATAAATTGCCACCACTGTGCCCCTCAAACGCAGCCACTGTGCCCCTCAAACGCAGCCACTGTGCCCATAAATTGCCACCACTGTGCCCCTCAAACGCAGCCACTGTGCACCTCAAACGCAGCCACTGTGCCCCTCAAACGCAGCCACTGTGCCCATAAATTTCCACCACTGTGCCCCTCAAACGCAGCCACTGTGCCCCTCAAACACAGCCACTGTGCCCCTCAAACGCAGGCCACTGTGCCCATAAATTGCCACCACTGTGCCCACTCAAACGCAGCCACTGTGCCCATAAATTGCCACCACTGTGCCCCTCAAACGCAGCCACTGTGCCCCTCAAACGCAGCCACTGTGCCCCTCAAACGCAACCACTGTGCCCATAAATTGCCACCACTGTGCCCTCAAACGCCACCACTGTGCCCATCAAACGCCACCACTGTGCCCATCAAACGCCACCACTGTGCCCTCAAACGCAGCCACTGTGCCCATAAATTGCCACCACTGTGCCCATCAAACGCAACCACTGTGCCCTCAAACGCAGCCACTGTGCCCTCAAACGCAGCCACTGTGCCCATAAATTGCCGCCACTGTGCCCCTCAAACGCAGCCACTGTGCCCCTCAAACGCAGCCACTGTGCCCATAAATTGCCACCACTGTGCCCCTCAAACGCAGCCACTGTGCCCCTCAAACGCAGCCACTGTGCCCATAAATTGCCACCACTGTGCCCCTCAAACGCAGCCACTGTGCCTCTCAAACGCAGCCACTGTGCCTCTCAAACGCAGCCACTGTGCCTCTCAAACGCAGCCACTGTGCCCATAAATTGCCACCACTGTGCCCCTCAAACGCAGCCACTGTGCCCTCAAACGCAGCCACTGTGCCCATAAATTGCCACCACTGTGCCCCTCAAACGCAGCCACTGTGCCCCTCAAACGCAGCCACTGTGCCCATAAATTGCCACCACTGTGTCCCTCAAACGCAGCCACTGTGCCCCTCAAAAGCTGCCACTGTGCCCATAAATTGCGTTTGATATCAGTGCTATATAGGGAATAGCACTTAGCCCTGGTTCACATTGGAGCAATTTGGCATGTGATTTGACATGTCAAATCGCATGACAAATGATCAGCAACTGCACTACCCAAATGGTGCGATGCCACATTTGTGGTCAGTGGGAAGAATGTTCCTTACATTGGTGGTCATTGGGAAGAATGTTCCTTACATTGGTGGTCAGTGAGAAGAATGTTCCTTACATTGGTGGTCAGTGAGAAGAATGTTCCTTACATTGGTGGTCAGTGAGAAGAATGTTCCTTACATTGGTGGTCAGTGAGAAGAATGTTCCTTACATTGGTGGTCAGTGAGAAGAATGTTCCTTACATTGGTGGTCAGTGAGAAGAATGTTCCTTACATTGGTGGTCAGTGAGAAGAATGTTCCTTACATTGGTGGTCAGTGAGAAGAATGTTCATTACATTGGTGGTCAGTGGGAAGAATTTTCCTTACATTGGTGGTCAGTGAGAAGAATGTTCCTTACATTGGTGGTCAGTGAGAAGAATGTTCCTTACATTGGTGGTCAGTGAGAAGAATGTTCCTTACATTGGTGGTCAGTGAGAAGAATGTTCCTTACATTGGTGGTCAGTGAGAAGAATGTTCCTTACATTGGTGGTCAGTGAGAAGAATGTTCCTTACATTGGTGGTCAGTGAGAAGAATGTTCAATACATTGGTGGTCAGTGAGAAGAATGTTCCTTACATTGGTGGTCAGTGAGAAGAATGTTCATTACATTGGTGGTCAGTGGGAAGAATGTTCATTACATTGGTGGTCAGTGGGAAGAATTTTCCTTACATTGGTGGTCAGTGGGAAGAATGTTCCTTACATTGGTGGTCAGTGAGAAGAATGTTCCTTACATTGGTGGTCAGTGGGAAGAATTTTCCTTACATTGGTGGTCAGTGGGAAGAATGTTCCTTACATTAGTGGTCAGTGAGAAGAATGTTCCTTACATTGGTGGTCAGTGAGAAGAATGTTCCTTACATTGGTGATCAGTGAGAAGAATGTTCCTTACATTGGTGATCAGTGAGACAAATGTTCATTATATGGGCGGGGACACATGGGCGGAGACACAGGGGGCCCCATGATCTCCTTTTGCCCGGGGGCCCCATGAGCTGTCAGTCCGCCCCTGCCCAAGCTCCACAGATTACACTTTGGACTCTTATGTCGACACAATAATTATTATTGCTCTTTTTTCCATTATCAAATACGGTTGCGGTTTAAAACGCACGCTCAATGCGTTGCCTTTATATGCTGGTTAACACGCCACTGTGTCAGATTATATAACTCTGTGTTGTGGAGACCTCTATATAATTATTAACCTGGGTTGACTATACGACTATATATATGCTACTCATGCATATATATCTATAGTTTTACCATACACGTTCTTTTCACATTTTTTACTTTATTGCTATTTTGGTTTATCACCTGCACTAGGTGGACACTTGTGTGAAAAACTATATATAGCACCCTTCATTGAGATTGGATGGTGCATAGCATCTTTTGTAGACATGTGCAATTCGTTTCGTTTTTTTTCGTTCATTCGTTTTCGTACGAATGAACGAACGATTCGCTAAAAATTTTAACAAATTGTTTGAATCGAACGAATCCGAAAACAACGAAAATCCGAAAAAAAATAATTAGAAACAACGATTGTACGAAAGAAGAAAATCCGAAAAATGAAAACAGGAACAACGAAAATCAAAATAAACGAAAAAATTCGTACATTCGTAACTTTTTTTTTTTTGTTGAATTGGTAATTTTCCGTGTCCCTTACAATGGTGCTGCTTAACGTGCCTCGAATGGATTGAACGAAAAAATTCGTACATTCGTAACTTTTTTTTTTCGATTCGTAATTTTCTGTGTCTCTTAAAATGTAATAATAGCATACACATTACACAACATTATGAATTATGCTCCGATTACGAATCTACGAATGTTACGAATAAATACGAATGCGTCCGAATTACGAATAAACGAAAATTAAACTAACGGAAATACGAATCAACGGAAAAAAAGAACTCTTACGAAAATACGAATCGTTACGAATATGAACACCGACGACTTACGAATTTACGAATCGGTACGAATCAACGGAAACGAAAAAAACGAAACGAAAATAAACAAATTTTTTTGTTGTGCACATGTCTAATCTTTTGCTACTTTACTCAACACCTGATTCAGGTGTGCATGCACTGGTAACTAATCACCAGTGAGTCACGTTGTTCTATTTATTTGTTTTGGTTCACTTATATGGGTTTTTGGTTTTTAGGCATCTATTTAGATTTGCCTTTTTTGTGTAATATAGATATCCTAGTGGCACACTAGGCAGGCACAATTATTATTGCACATGTGTACAGATCACACACTGGTGGGAAATGGTTTATAGCCACTAACAGAAAGGCACTTATTATTATACTATTACTTTTATTATTAATTTTTATTGTACCCCTACCTCCATAGTTTTGGAGTAGTGGTACTCACAATACACTTTTGTGTCATAGGTAGCGCCGTTGACCTCACTATCTACTACTTACTTTCTTAAAAATACAGGGAACCCTGCATTTTTTCTTGGGGTGGCTGCAACCTTAAAACACTTTTTCCTAAGCGCGGCATTGCATACATATAATATATATAGTCATAGGACACGCCCTCTGCCACACCCCCTTAAAGGAGAATTAACCAAAAATGTTAGTTAAATCCACAAGTGATTTTTTTACCACTACTATTCCTTTATATTGGCTTTAAAAATTTACAAATGCAGCATCTTAGAATTTGGATGAAAGGTTTAGCGCTGGGAAACACTTTTTGAAAGATAAAAATTGCATTTTATATACAACTATTTCGATCAGACCAAAAATGAGGGACAAATGAGGAGGAATGTGGGACAGAGGGACATTGCTCCAAATCAGGGACAGTCCCTCGAAATCAGGGACAGTTGGGAGCTATGGGTAATATAATGGTACTTTGGGTCGCTGACTAGCAAAAGGTTTGCTAATATGGACTTTTTACTTCACTCTGACTTCCCTGACCCGCTAATTTTTCCTTGTCAGTGACAGTATTGAAGTAAGTGGGTCAGTGAGCATTTTTAAAAGGTAGTCAGCATTCAGCAACAGCACATCCATATTTATTTAATTTAAGGATTACTTTAAAGATTTGCATGCCAAACTATGCCAGCCATAATCCAGGATTTACCATGTGTGCATGCAGCATTGTGCAGTGGCTGACACATCGTGACTCAGTGAAGTTAAGTACATAGACTTGTATTACAGCTGTTGGGGGGATGTTTCTGATTGAGCAGTAAAACATCTAATTTGTGAGGCATTTACAGATATTCAGTTTATTAATATATTGATGATTAGTTTACCATTGTGCATATGGTGGATTTAAATATTATCAGTTCATAGTGGTTCCAAATTTAAACCACTTCAGCCTGCGTCGATTTAACTGGTAATTGCGCGATCATGCAATGTTGTACCCAAAAGAAATTTGCATCCCTTTTATTCCCCACAAATAGAGCTTTCTTTTGGTGCTATTTTTACCTTTTACCTTTGCATTTTTAAATTTTTTGCGCTATACCCAAAAAAGTGCGACAATCTTGAAAAAAACAACAATATTTTTGTACTTTTTGCTATAATAAATATCCCCAAAAATGTTTTTAAAAAACAAATTTCTTCATCAGTTTAGGCCAATATATATTCTCTACATATTTTTGGTAAAAAAAAAAAAAAAAAACGCAGTAAGCGTATATTTATTAGTTTGCTCAAAAGTTTTACCGTCTACAAACTATGGGAAAGATTTATGGCATTTTTATGGCTTTTATTTTTACATTTTTTTTTTTTTACTAGTAATGGCAGTGATCTGAGATTTTTAACGGTATTGCAACATTGCGACGGACAGATCGGACACTTTTGACACATTTTCGGGACCATTGACATTTATACAGTTGTCAGTGCCATAAAAATGCACTGATTACTGTGTAAATGACACTGGCAGGGAAGGGGTTAACACTAGGGAGTGATCAAGGGGTTAAGTGTGTGTTCCCTCAGTGTGTTCTAACTGTATGGGGATAGGACAGAGTAGGAGAGGAGACATTTCGCTGTTCCTTTTTACTAGGAACAAACGACATGTCTCCTCTCCTCTGACAGCACAGGGATTTGTGCGTTTACACACACACACACAAATTCCCGTGCTGGCACTTGTGCACGCGATCGCGCGTGGCCTGTGACGATTGCGACCACCGGCCACACGCATTGGGGCCCCCGCTGCGCAACAGGCACGTGTGCGCCCCTCCGGCGGTGCGCCCTCTGGCGGTGCGCCCTCTGGCGGCTCTTAAAGGAACGCTTACCTATACGGGGGTTTCGTGCAGGGGAGCCATTTTGCCCCCCTGTAAAAATACGTGAGCAGGTCGGGAACTGGTTAATATAATATTATAAGACTTAAAGGGTAACTCCACTTTCATGGGGAACAAAAATAGCAAATTAAAAATAAGATAGCATACGCAATTGTTACACAAGTCATATTGTAATTGAATGTTATTGAAAACGATCTTTCCTTTTCAATCTGCAGCGCTGTCATTTTCTGGAACATTACTCGTCATTACTTTGACGTTTAATCCCAGGGTTATGGCTACAGCTAGATGCCATACCCTCAGTGTTAAAATTGATTAGCCTCTGGATCACATTTACATTTCTGGTGGTTCTTGGGCTTACCTGGATCATCGGGAAATCGGGAAGCCCGAGAACCGTCGGCAGTTGCAGCGCCTGGCCATAGAGATAAGCAGAGGAAAGACGACGTCTGCTCATCTCTATGGTCTAGGAGGCCCGGTTCACAGCCGGATCTCTCCATAAAGAGGACCTGTCATGCCTTATTTCTATCACAAGGGATGTTTACAATCCTTGTGATAGGAATAAAAGTGATATCAAAATCAATAAAGGGACAGTGTAAAAAAAAAAAAAAAAATGTAATTAATAATAATAATAATAATAATAATAATAATAATAATAAAAGAGCACCCGTGTCCCCCTGTGCTCACACGCAGAAGCGAACGCATATGTAGGTCATGCCCACATATGTAAACAGTGTTCGCACCACACATGTGAGTTGTCACCACGAATGTCAGAGCGAGAGCAATAATTCTAGCACTGGATCTCCTCTAACTAAAAACTGGTTATCTGTAAAAATGTTTAAAGCGTCCCCTATGGAGATTTTCAAGTACCGTAGTTTGGCGCCATTCCGCAAATTCCGTGTGACATAAAAATGTGTGAGCCTGCTATTTTTATATATTTTTTTTTTAATTATTAACAAAGATTTTTTATTTATATTTCAAAACCAAAAGAAACCTCTAAAAAAAAAGGTAGCGAACAAAAACTTATCTAAAAACAAAATTGGGTTTGCAAATTGGGTTACAGACAGAGATCAAAGTACAGAATAGGATTCACAAGAGTACAATCTTACGCAGCACTTATATACATACAGTCTTTGAAAGGCACAGTAGGTACAGTGAAAACAACAGTATCCAAAAAAAAAAAAAAAAACGGAAAACAGGGCCACTATAGGGGAAGTATCGGATCCCTAAGAACCCACGGGGTTCAGGCAATTGTCAGGTGTTTTGCTTCTACCCAGTCATCCCAGATCTTCCCAAACTTTTTAGGACAGTTCCTACCTAGATATGTCAGTTTGTACAGCGGTAAAGCCGTATTAATTAAAGATTGCCACATTTGCTTAGTAGGGGGGAGAGGTTGGTTCCACTGCAGCAAAATGGCCTTCCTGGCGTATAGTGTGGTATAGAATACAAAGAGTTTCTTGCCCCATGATATTTCCAGGAAATCGCACACCCCTAGTAGGAGAGGTATGGGACTAAACGGGACCGCCAGCTGCCCAATGTCATTAATGTCAGTCAGCACCTCCCTCCAGAAGTCAGTCAGCCCAGGGCAGGTCCAGACTATGTGGAAAAAATCTGCGTCGACAGAGGCGCATCTAGGACAGGTATTAGAGCATTGCGGGTAAATTCTTGCCAGGCGTGCCGGGGAGTAGTATGCCCGATGGACAAATTTCAGCTGAAGAAATCTATCCCTTGCAGATATCGTAAGGGGTAGGTACTGCTGGATCCCCTCCTCCCAGTCCTCCGCGGTGAGCTCTGGAATATCCCTGTGCCAGTGCTGGAAAAGTTGGGAAACCTTAGAGGTGTCATGTGTGGCAAGTATATTGTACAGTGTGGATAGCACGCGTCTCTCATCAGGAGAGCGGAGCGCACTCTCCACTTCCGACACCCCCAGATTCACCCGGACAGGGAACTGGGACCGGAAGGCATGTCGCAGTTGCAAGTATCTGAAAAACATATGGTTAGGTAAAGCGTGGTCACTCTTCAGAGTATCAAAGGGTAGCAGTTGCTCCTGCGAGACAATATCAGCTAGTGATACAATTCCATGCCTAGCCCAGACCACCGGGTCCGGGATAGAGTGAAAGTGGGGGAGGCGGGGATTTCCCCACAGGGGGGTCGCCGGGGACCAGGAGTCTGGAGCCCCCATCTGTCTCCTAACCGTCTCCCAAACCTTCAAAGTTGCCCGCATCGGGAGGGTTATACCCGGGTTAGATCGAGGCCCCCTGTGGACAAGACCATTTAGTTCCGCATGGGAGCCCAACAGCGCCGCCTCCAATGAGGATGCGGGGTTGGCTGGGCATTCAGAGAGCCACCACTTAACTGTGACCAACACCGCCGCCCAATAATATTTAAGGAAGCAGGGTAGGGCAAGACCCCCCAGCGCAAGGGGGAGTTGAAGGGTGGTTTTAGCTATTCTGGGGACTCTCCCGTTCCAGATGAATGAGGTAATGATACTGTCCAGATGCTGAAAAAAATTTTTGGGTATAGGGACGGGAGACTGACGGAAAAGATACGTGAATTTGGGCAGAACCGACATTTTAACCAGATTTACCCGTCCCACTGGCGACAAGGGCAGGGCTTTCCATACGGTACATTTCTGGGCCAGCTGCGTGACCACCGGGTCGAGGTTGAGGCGAAAAAATTTCCTCAGGTCCCGGTGAATCTCCACTCCCAGGTATTTAAACTGCGCCACCCTCTGCAACTGCCCATCCGCCAGTGGGAGGGGAACACCGGAATGTAGGGGGAACAGTATGGACTTTCCCCAGTTTATACATATTCCCGAGTAGTGGCCAAATCTGTTTATTATGGACAACGCCGCCTGCAGAGACATCCCATCGTCCCGAAGATACAGCAGGGTATCGTCCGCATATAGTGATACCTTTTCAGTGAGGGGACCGCGGGTAATCCCCCGGACCTCAGGGGAAGAACGGAGGAGGGCTGCCATAGGCTCAATCGCCAGCGCAAAGAGCCCCGGGGAGAGAGGGCAGCCCTGCCTAGTACCTCTGTGCAGTCGGAAGGGTGGGGAGATAGCTGTGCCCGTACGAACCCTGGCCGTGGGGGCACTATACACCGCCCTGACCCAGGAGACGAAGGTTGGGCCAAACCCAAACTTTCGGAGAACCTCCCAGAGATAGGCTCATTCCACGGAGTCGAAAGCCTTCTCCGCGTCTAGAGAGGCTATCATCTCTTTCTCTTTGTCCTCGTCTCCAGAGGCCAGGACGGCGTACAGCCGCCTTAAATTAATGTCGGTCCCTTTCCCAGGCATAAAGCCCGACTGGTCGTCGTGGACTAAAGTAAGGATCACTTCGTTCAGCCGCCTAGCAAGAATTTTGGTGAGCACCTTTGCGTCAGAGTTGAGCAGGGAGATGGGGCGGTAGGAAGGGCACAGCTGAGGATCCTTCCCTGCCTTGGGAATGACCACAATAATGGCCTGGGCCATTGAGGGGGGAAGATCACCCTCCTTGAGAGTCTCCGTGAACATGCCGTGCATCTTCTCAGCCACCCCCTCTTCATACTGTTTGTAGAATTCAGGCGGTATCCCGTCCTCCCCAGGGGTTTTCCCCGTCTGCATGGAGCCCAACGCCACCCGGACCTCCTCCAGAGAGATGGGGGAGTCTAAAGCTTGCCTGGCCTCCGGCGACAATGTAGGGAGCGTCACCCCCCCAGGAAGACCGTAAGTTCGTCCTGGGAATAGCTAGCCCTGGAGGAGTAGAGGGCAGAGTAGAAATCAGCAAAGCAGGTATTAATGTCGGTCGGGTCAGTCACCATGGTACCGTCAGGTTTGCGTATACAAGGTATCGTGGATATTGGAGCCTGCTCTCTGGAGATCCAGGCCAGTAGCTTCCCCGTTTTATCACCTTGCTCAAATATCCGTTGTGTCTGAGCAAGTTGACGTTTATTCGCCTTATCCACCCTCAGCAGTGTTACTTCTCTATAGGCTACCTTCATGTCTTGTGCTAAAATAGGGTTGGCCGTGAGAATGAAACGAGTTTCTAGTTCCTGTGCCCTGGCCTCTGCCTCCTCCACCATAATCCTGTCGTTCCTGCGCTCTCGATTAATGGAGGATAAGTAGCATCCTCTCATGTAGGCCTTAAACGCGTCCCAGACCAGCCCCTTTGAAGCGGTGTTAAGATTTGTATGCCAGTACCCCTGAATTTCCTTGGCCATTTCTATTTCCAAAGTAGGATGTTCAATCCAGTACCTGGAGAGACGCCAGATCCTATCTGCCCGGGGTGTAGAGGTTTGTAGCGTGCATAGTAAGGGGGAGTGATCTGAGATACCCCTGGGGAGCAGTTCAATTTGCAGGATAGTAGGGAGTAATGTGGAACTGGCATACACTAGATCAATGCGGGAAAGAGTGTTATGGGAGGAGGAGTGGCATGAGTAGCTACGTTCAGTCGGGTGTTTCCACCTCCAGACGTCCTCCAACCCAAACGTCCGAGCCCAACGTGCCAGTGCTGAGTCTGTGGCAGAGTCAAGGGTTAATCTGTCTAAGGATGGGTTAGGGGGGGATGTTGAAGTCTCCCGCAATGAGCACATTGTCAGTGTGGAATTGGGCAATCAGTGTGGTTAATTTGTGCAGTAGGGAAGGGTTAGCTGGAGGGGGCACATACAGTCCCACCAGGACCATTGCCATCGTGTCTACAGTTGCGTGTATCAGCACATACCTGCCCTCCTGATCTGTGACAACATCCAGTGGCACGAAGTTCAGGGACCTGTGCACCAGAATACTAACCCCCCGCGCGTAGTTGGAGTAGGTGGCATGGTAGTGGTGGCCCACCCATGGCCTCTTCAACCCCAGAATCCTCCCCCCCATGAGATGTGTCTCCTGGAGGATACACACCTGTGGCGTGTACTTTTTTAGGAAATCAAAGACTAGGGATCGCTTGATTCGTTGGTTGAGCCCCCTGACATTCCAGGAGAGGACCTTCAATGGAGCCATATCATGGAGTGGCAGGGGGAATCAAGCAAGGCCACCGCCTGGGCGGGCCCTGAGCGGGTAGGTCCGGAGCATGGGCCCAATCCCAACACACCCAGGGTACCGCATTCCGACGAGGGATCCCATTCCGCACTGTACATTTTACACCTGCTGCAGTATAACTGTCTGTAATAGCGATCAGATACATAGATAATGTTAAAACGTAAAACCCAAACACAAATAAAAATGAACTTCCCTCCCATCCCACCCCACATCCCACAAACAGAACCATGGGATGTTTGAGTACCCAAACCAAACCAGAACATGTTGTAGGAGCAAAGTCCTATGGGGGCAGTGTGTACAATAGGCACACCGAGGACAGAGTCACATGCAGTACTGGAGCTCCAGCGCAGCCGCTACCAGGAGGCACCAGGCACAGAGAAAAAAAAAAAAAGGATGACTTAAAAAAGGGAGAAAAAAAAAAAAACCCAAAAAGGGAAAAACAAAAGGAGAAAAAAGTACCTGAGAGGGCACAAAAAGTGCAAGTCCTGCAATACTTCTACCGTCCACTAACACTTAGATCGCTCTAAGGGCACATTCTTAGTTTCAAACAGTCCTCATAACCATTGAACCTGGGTAAAATATAAACAAAAAAAGGGGAAGAAAAAAGGGGGGGGGACAGAGGGGCCCAGAGCCACCGATACGGTAAATGGGATGAAGAATGAGTGGACCCTCCTGTCCCTGAAGTGGCAACCTGGCCGGGGGGGGGACATCCGCTCCACCCCAGCCCTCCGGATAGTACTTGGGCACTCCAGTGTCGGGTCACCCCATAGGCCATGTCTGCACCCGCAGTAGTCTCGAAAGATCCAGAGCATAGTCCTCCAGTCCACGCATCGTGGAGCCATCTGATCCAATTAGGGCCCCCCTGCCATCACATCGTAGGAGATCCGAGATGGGAAGACCCCAGCAGGGCGGTATCAGCGATCGGAATAAGTCTGTTTGGGAACAAACATCCCAATGCTGCGGGAAGGGCCAATCAGCCGACACTCTGCTGCATAGTACATACCGCGGGGCCAAGGGATGATGGGGACGGGTAATGGCACGGATGGGGGGGATCAGTCCATCCACTGCTGGGCGCAGTGTCAGTTACCAGGGGTCACACACCGGAGCAGCACCAGAGAGGTCATGCGTGTCGGGGGAGGGAGTCTAACCATCTGGAGGCTTCACTCGGGGAGGTAAAAAATTTTGTAGACTCACCATCCACGACTCTGAGCTTCGCCGGGAACATCATATTGTATTTGATTCCTCTGGTCCGGAGCTGTGCCTTGACTTGGTCGAACGTGCGGCGCAGCCTCTGCGTTTCAACCGAATAGTCCGGGAACAGCATAATTTTGGTATTATCGAATCGTAGCTCACCGGTTTTTCGTGCCTCCCTAAGAACAAGGTCCCGGTCCCGAAAGTTCATGAGCCGGAAAATAAATGTGCGTGGTGGGGATCCTGGTGGTCCTCGGACCGAGGGCATTCTGTGAGCCCGCTCTACGACAAAGTGAGGGGAAAATGGCGCCTGCGGGAGCAGCGTGCGGAGCAAGTGTTCCGTGAAGGCCTCCGTATCTCTGCCCTCAGCTCCCTCTGGCAGACCGACCAGACGCAGATTGTTCCGCCTGTTCCTGTTTTCCTGGTCCTCCGCTCTGGATTCCAGGGCCTTCACCCTAACTTGTATGGTATGGAGGGAGGCATTATGGTCACGGATGCTGTCTTCCGCGTCTCCAACCCGCCGTTCGGCCTCCGTGATGCGCTCCCGGTGTTTGTCTAGGTCGCGCCTGATAAGTCCCATGTCGAGCTGTATCTGCTCTATCTTAGTGGTTAGGGTGGATTGGCAGCCGGAGATGGCCTGCATTAGTGCTTGAAATTGGTCTTCCCCGAGCGGTGGCGAGGCTGCCTGGTCCGTCTGGGACGCCATGTTGGTTAGGGCCTTCCCGCGGGCGCCACGTGTCAGCAGCGGGGTTCCGGGAGCTGAATGCTTCTTCTTTTGGGAGCCGGAGCTTCCCCTGCGCATACCCGGTCCTGTGAGGTAGCTCGTGAGCCGGTAGGGTGTCGGTATATCCCTCTCAGCCGGATAAGGTGCCTGTTAGCTGCGGAGCTCTGTCTCCGTGCGTCCTATCAGGTCGCCATCTTGACCACGCCCCATGGCTATGCATTTTAATTTTTTTTTTATATATAGACCCCTAATTTATATTAGTTCATAATTCTGCAGGAACTTACACCAATGCTTAACTGCTTGCCGACTACCCGCCATCTGTAGTTGTATGGGGGGGGGGCTTTAAGTGTGCATGACCGTCGGCCGCGATGGCCAGCGGCTACCCGCGATTGCTCCTGAGATGGAGGGAATGGAGATCTGTCAATGTAAACAGACAGATCTTCGTTCTGTCAGGGGTGAGGAGAGCGATCTGTTGTTCCTACTGCTTAGGAACAACAATCGGTCTCCTCACCCAGGCAATGCAATCCCATCCCCCTACAGTTAGAATCACTCCCTAGGACACACATTTAACCTCTTGATCGCCGCCTAGTGTTAACCCCTTCCCTATCAGTGACATTTATACAGTAATCAGTGGCTATTTATAGCTTTGAAAAGTGTCCGATCTGTGTGCCACAATGTTGCAGTCCTAATAAAAATCGCAGATCGCCGCCATTACTAGTAACAAAAAAATAATAATAAAAATGCCATAAATCTATCCCATATTTTGTAGAGGCTATAACTTTTGCGCAAACCAATCAATATACGCTTTTTGCGATTTTGTTAAAAAAAAAAAATATGTAGAAGAATACATATCGGGCTAAACTGATGAAGAAATTCGTTTTTTTTATATATTTTTGGGGGATATTTATTATAGGAAAAAGTAAAAAATTTAGCTTTTTTTTCAAAATAGTCTGTCTTTTTTTGTTTATAGCGCAAAAAATAAAAACGGCAGAGATGATCAAAAACCACCAAAAGAAAGCTCTATTTGTGGTAAAAAAAGGAAGTCAATTTTGTTTGGGTACAGCGCCACATGTCCGCGCAATTTGTCAGTTAAATTGACGCTGCACTGTATCGCAAAAAATGGCCTGGTCAGGAAGAGGGTAAATTCTTCTGGGGCTGAAGTGGTTAATGAACTTTCCATTACTCAACTGAGGCTTCAAATACATATGATGATAGAACTCCAATATGATATAATTCTTCTGTACATCCAATATCCAAGGGGCTCCTTTTTCAACCATCTACTCAATTTTATTTCCAAGGCCACCAGGATTGAAATGATAATTAAATCCTTATCGGGACCTTGAATTAGGTCCAAACACACTCATTTTGTGGGGAAGTGGGGAATCTACTCATATTTTATATAAATATAGAATGACATGGATAACTTTTATTACTCCTTTATGTATATCTGTTTATTTTTATAACTCTGAAATAATTGGTCTGGATGACCCTGGAATGATATTGCACAGTATAATGAAACCCATCGGTTTAGTGGTTTTGTCATAGTTGCAACCGTCCACTCAGGATGGGTGTAGTTACCTCTATTGTTCCCTAAATAATGGCAAACTCCTCAAATATCTGCGTTGGGCTGGCGAGGATCCAACTCAGTGTTCACAGACGCAGCTGCATGGTCTGCTTACCAACACATGAATGTGATTATAGGTGGAGCCCCTTCCTTGCTGAACATAAAAGGCAACTGAAGTTGGGTCAGCATCCTGTAATCAGACAGATAAAATAACTAACAATTTATAAATGACGTACACATCTGCAGCACATATGAATGCGTATCAGTCTGCATCCAGGCAATACTTGGTATCATGCGTTGAAATGTATTTATTTTTATACCATGAAATCTCACATAAAATGGGCTCACCCTGTAACTCTGACTGTACAAAGCAGATGTTTCCTGCCGATTTCATGACCACAGCCATCTCCCTCCAGGTATGTGTACTGTCACACGTACATGCACACATTTTTTTTTTCTTTTTCTCTGGTCTACGTAATGGTGGCCATACACACTTCAATAAATTACCAGTTTTCTTTTCTGGTTTCTTCTGATTGGAATAATCGAATTGTAGTTAACAACCCATTCGAAGGATATGCCACACATGGAGAAGTGGATTTAAATCTATAGTAAAGATACCATCAGAGTTTGTATGTTCTCCCTGTGCTTGCATGGGTTTGCCCCGGTTACTCATGTTGCCTCCCACACTGCAAAGACATGCTGGTAGGTTAATTAGCTCCTGTTTAAATTGGCCCTAGTTTGTTTATGTATGTGTGTGGTATAGGGACCGTAGGCCCCTTTCACATGACTGTTCCGATCAGGTCCGCCTGTTTTTTCCAGGCACACCTGATTGGACTTCAACCCTATGGACCGGCGGGTATAATCAGACTTGTGTCCATTTACACCCGCCCACCTCTGATCAAACAGAAGGGGATCCGTTCAGATCGGAGGGTAGTTGGGTGTATATGGACAGTGGAGAGACCATTTACACCTGGCCAACCATAGAGCAAAGCAGGTTCTGTCTATGTTCACTCAGTTTATGACCTGTCATCCGCCTGCTCTGCTTTGATCAGCAGGTTATCAGCGGACAGATCCCCTGCTGATCAAAATGGAAGGCACCCATGTGAAAAGGGCCTTAGATTCTGGTGCCCAACCTGCAGCTCACAGGCCCCTGCAGACACTAATATGTGTTTCCCTATTGCCCTTTTATAGCAGTGATATCTAGCAGTCTCATGTAATAGGTCTCCAGTCTATCACTGTCTTCTCAAGCATGTCCCCAGTCTCCAACTACTCCTGTACCATGTCCCCAGTCCCTAACCACTCTTATACCATGTCCCCAGTCTCCAACCACTCCTATACCATGTCCCCAGTCTCCAACAACACCTATACCATGTCCCCAGTCTCCAACCACACCTATACCATGTCCCCAGTCTCCAACCACTCCTATACCATGTCCCCAGTCTCCAACAACTCCTATACCATGTCCCAAGTCTCCAACCACTCCTATACCATGTCCCCAGTCTCCAACAACACCTATACCATGTCCCCAGTCTCCAACCACACCTATACCATGTCCCCAGTCTCCAACCACTCCTATACCATGTCCCCATTCTCCAACAACTCCTATACCATATCCCAAGTCTCCAACCACACCTATACCATGTCCCAAGTCTCCAACCACACCTATACCATGTCCCAAGTCTCCAACCACTCCTATACCATGTCCCCAGTCTCCAACAACACCTATACCATGTCCCCAGTCTCCAACCACACCTACACCATGTCCCCAGTCTCCAACCACACCTATACCATGTCCCCAGTCTCCAACCACACCTATACCATGTCCCCAGTCTCCAACCACACCTATACCATGTCCCCAACCACTCCTATACCATGTCCCCAGTCTCCAACCAGGGCCGGACTGGCCTACCGAGATACCAGGATATTTCCCGGTAGGCTGCCTGCCCTAGGGCCGCTTTGCGGCTGCAGTGCTCCCCTCTCTCATGCTCCTGTGTTTCACGGAGCTGGCCGCGCTGTAACACGGTCCCGCCCCCCTAGACCGGCTCGTGTGATAGTAGATAGAATCAGTGTTCCACCTATCACACAGCCGGTCTAGGGGGGCGGGACCGCGTTACAGTGCGGCCTCCGAACACAGACCCGGCCAGCTCCATGAAATACAGGAGAAGATGCCTGCCAGTACAGCCCGCCCTGTGTGCCTGGATAGGGGGATAGGCAGGGGGGCCGCATATAAAGGAGATGAGCTTTCTATATTCCTCCATGCAGCCGCTGAATGCTTGGAGGAGAGAGAGGAGGAGAATCAAGCATTCAGCGGCTGCATGGAGGAATATAGAAAGCTAATTTCCTCTATATGCCGCCCCCCTGCTTCTCCTCCTATCCAACTTCTTTTACTGCCCCCCCAGTGCTCTCCTCCCCCACCACACTCTCCAGCCCCCCCCCCCACAGTTCTCTCAACCCCTGTTCTTTCTGCCCCCCCTGTTCTCCCCATCCTTCTCTAGCCCCCACCCCAGTGCTCTCCACCCCCCCACAGTGCTCTCCACCCCCACAGTGCTCTCCACCCCCCCCCGTGCTCACCACCCCCCTGTGCTCCCCACCCCCAACAGTGCTCCCCACCCCCCGTGCTCCCCACCCCCCACAGTGCTCTCAAGCCCCCCTGTGCTCCCCACCCCCCACAGTGCTGTCCAGCTCCCCACCCCTGTTCTTTCTGCCCCCCCTGCTCTCCAGCTCTTCCCATCCTTCCCGGAGGATGCTGGGACTGTGACATCATATGGGGGCGGGGTCGCCATGTGACATGAGCCGGTGGCCCCGGCCCTTGTCCCTATATAAGTCACAACACCGCGTGTCTCTGCCATTCCGGCCAGAGAGAGCGACGAGTCAACATCGGAAGAAGAAGAAGAAGAAGACGACGACGCAGAAGGCGACGGCGACAGCAGCAAGAAGAACAGAAGAGCGGACCCCCGAAGGCGGAACGAGACCCCCAGACGACGACAGCGGCGACGAAGAAGAAATCCGGGCTCCTCCGCTCGTGAAAGAGCTAGGTAAAAGAGCAGAAGAGAGCGGTCCGGTGAGAAGACCCCCCAAGATGGAATTTGACCCCCGGAGCTGTGCAATAAAATATTTAAAAAGAATTGTGTGGTTTTTTTTTTATTTACACTTTTACACCTTAGGTGAATGGGTAGGGGTACATCGTACCCCATACTCATTCACATAGGGTGGGGGGCCGGTATCTGGGGGCCCCCTTATTAAAGGGGGCTCCCGGATTCCGATAAGCCCCCCGCCCGCAGACCCCGACAACCAATGGCCAGGGTTGTCGGGAAGAGGCCCTTGTCCTCATCAACATGGGGACAAGGTGCCTTGGGGTAGGGGGGTGCAGGGTCCCCCTTTCCCCAGGGCACCCCCCATGTTGAGGGCACGCGGTCTGGTACGGCTCAGGAGGGGTGGGCGTTCCCACCCCCTTTCCTGGCCGGCCGGGCTGCGTGCTTGGATAAGGGTCTGAGATGGATTTAGGGGGGACCCCCACGCCGTTTTTTCGGCGTAGGGATTCCCCTTTAAATCCATACCAGGCGACGGGGCTGGCACGGCGGCATTCACTGCCTTGTCTAGTCCCGTTTACCTGCAGAACGGACTTTCTGATCGTGTGTTGGCAAGTCCATTCATTTCAAAAGTCCCGCGGACTAGCACACAGACGGCGTGATTGTCCGCCGGACTCGCGAGTCCAGCGGACAATTTTAAGTCTGAACTTAAAACTTAGTCCGCCGGACTTTTGGGAGGACAATCCCGCGCGAAAGTCCCCTCGTGTGTACACGGCCTTAGGTGTGGATGCATAGGGGTCAGAAGCAGCAACTGCCCCTGCATCTCCACATTTTTCAATGTATAATGTGAAAGATGATGTTATGCCGAGTAAATAGATACCTAACATGTCACACTTTAAAATTGCGCAAACTTCAGCACTAATAAATCTCCATAGGCTTACATTTTTTTTACAGGTTACATGTTTAGAGTTACAGAGGAGGTCTAGTGCTAGAATTATTGCTCTCGCTCTAACGATCGCGGCATATGTAACCTGTGTGTATCTGGCTCTGATACCAGCCAGTGCCTCAACAGCCATTGACCTCACAGCACGTCCCTGGAAGACAGTCATTATCAAGTGAAGAAAATATGGCACAACAGTGACATTACCAAGAACTGGAGGTCTCTTCAAAATTGATGAAAAGACGAGAAGAAAACTGGTCAGGGAGGCTGCCAAGAGGCTTACAGCAACATTAAAGGAGCTACAGGAATATCTGGCAAATACTGGCTGTGTGGTACATGTGACAACAATCTCCCGTATTTTTCCCATGCCGGGCTATGGGGTAGAGTGGCAAGACAGAAGCCTTTTCTTAGCAAGAAAAACATCCAAGCCCAGCTAAATTTAGCAATAACACATCTGAAGTCTCCCAAAAGCATGTCGGAAAATGTGTTCTGGTCTGATAAAAACATGATTGAACTTTTTGGCCATAATTCCAAAAGATATGTTTGGCGCAAAAATAACACTGCACACCAAAAGAACACCATACCCACCATGAAGCATGGTGGTGGCAGTATCATGCTTTGGGGCTATTTTTCTTCAGCTGGAACAAGGGCCTTAGTCGAGGTAGAGGGAATTATGAACAGTTCCAAATACCAGTCAATATTGGCACACAACCTTCAGGCTTCTATTAGAAAGCTGAACATGAAGAGGAACTTCATCTGTCGGCATTACAACGACCCAAAGTAGACCTCCAAATCAACAAAGGAATGGCTTTACCAGAAGAAGATTAAAGTTTTGGAATGGCCCAGCCAGAGCCCAGACCTGAATCCCATTGAATATCTGTGGGGTGATCTGAAGAGGGCTGTGCACAGGAGATGCCCTCACAATCTGACAGATTTGGAGTATTTTTGCAGAAAAAGTGGGCAAATATTGCCAAGTCAAGATGTGCCATGCTGATAGACTCAGACCCAAAAAGACTGAGTGCTGTAATAAAATCAAAAGGTGCTTCAACAAAGTATTAGTGTAAGGGTGTGCACACTTATTCAACCATATTATTTAATTTTTTTATTTTTACTTCCCTCCAACTTCAGTTTGTTGTTCAACTGAGTTGTGCAGTTTATAGGTCACATTAAAGGTGGAAAAAGTTCTGAAATTATTTATCTTTGTCTTGTTATTTTACATCACAGAAATATTATAACAGGGGTGTGTAGACTTTTTTATATCCACTGTGTGTATATGTATATATATATATATATATATATATATATATATATATTATATATATATTAGGGCTGTGGAAATTAAAGATTAATTCCTTGATTAATCGTACATTTTTTTGATCGATCAAAATTCTTTCGATCGGTACTCACCTCTCCACCGGCTTCCGGGTCTTCAGGGAGTTCCGTCGGAGATCCAGTAACATCACGGACATTGACGTCACCGGACTCCTCCCCCTTCCCCAAGTGCCTCCATCTGCTAACAAAGGGAAGGGGGTGGAGTCCAGTGACATCGAAGTTCTGATTGAATGTAACGCGTACGGGGGAGGAGCTACACATGACGTCACCCGCTGCTGCTCTACGAAACTAACACGATTGTTGGCTTTACATGCTGTGTTTTTATCATCTTTATGTGAGTAGTTTGTGTTTGAACACAAAAATGTAATCTTATACTTAAGCGGTGAGCACTTAGATCTTTTCTTTCTACCCATGACCTGGCGTCCTTGCTGAGATCTGAGGAGACGTGAGAGAAGTTTATGGTCCGTGTTAACCCTTTTGATACCCACTTGCATGACCACCTGTTTGCACAGGGGTCCATGCCATAAGGTGAGAGTGATTAGTTAGACCGGAGGTGGAGGGATTGTCACGCTACTGTGGAAAAAAAAAATTACTTACGTCAGTGCTACAGTTTAAATTTAAAAATGTATTTGTGTGAACTGTGAAGTTAAGTCATGGATTGTGGAAACTAACTAGTGTCGGTGATTGTATATAGTGTATACCACATTTACCACTGACTAATGCAGAGCTGCAATGCAAGGAGATCATCTAAAAGTAGTTGGATCTGTATGTGTAAGGGTGTGCACACTTATTCAACCATATTATTTAATTTTTTTATTTTTACTTCCCTCCAACTAAAAGATTTCAGTTTGTTGTTCAACTGAGTTGTGCAGTTTATAGGTCACATTAAAGGTGGAAAAAGTTCTGAAATTATTTATCTTTGTCTTGTTATTTTACATCACAGAAATATTATAACAGGGGTGTGTAGACTTTTTTATATCCACTGTGTGTATATGTGTATATATATATATATATATATATATATATATATATATATATATATATTAGGGCTGTGGAAAATTAAAGATTAATTCCTTGATTAATCGTACATTTTTTTGTACATTTTTTGTGTGTTATAATTAATCGAAATTAGTCGATTAATCGATAAAAAAAAATAGATTAATCGAACACGAAAATTTTAATCAGTAACAGCCCTAATATATATATATATATATATATATATATATATATATATATATATATATATATATATATATTTAACCCTGAAGAACTGTCAGTTGGATTCTGGACCTCTTTTACATCAACTTTTTCAATTTCAGGGTCTGTTATGTATTATTAATTTGACGTGTTCCCATAATAAAATGTGTGTGGTATGGATTTTATTCCAGGCTCTACAATACACATGAAACAGACCTGCTTCCAGCTTCGTATGTCATGTCAGAATTACAGGCTACAGTTAGAATCTTGCAGGAAGTAATCTGCCGAGTTTGTTCTAAAATTAGAAGCAGGTGGCGGAGTTCCAGCACTGACACACTGTCCTGATCTCATACATGAGCTTTTATGTGATGTTCACATTACTACAAGCACCCAGCACTAATCTATATCTTCTTTGGAATGCAGCATTGGCTTTCTGTGGCTAACAGTTCTCTGTGTACAAGCTTTCCTGGATATCCCATCTCTCTACTCAAGGAAGTGCCTCAATAATTTCCCTAAAGCTCACCACACACTACAATAAACCGATTGTACAATCTCCCACCAACAAGTACAGTATGTAGTACAAGGTAGGCATGTGCAATGCATTTCGTTATTTTTTTCTTTAGACGTTTGGACACATCCGAATGTCCGTAAGATGCAAAATTCGGGCGAATTTCAATTTGTGGGTGTAGAGGATGAAGATAGCTCAAGAAGAAGACAACACAAGGAGAAGACAGCACAAGGAGAAGACAGCACAAGGAGAAGACAGCACCGGAGCGAGAAGAAACTACCGGAGAAAGCGAACACGTTGGAACTACGACGGGGACATTTTCCATTTTGACCCACTTCGTCTCTTGTTCTTTTTTAACACTTCACTGCTTTTTGGGGTGATTGGGTAGGGGTACAATGTACCCCTTACTCATTCACATGGGGCAGGGGGCTTCCAGATTCTGATAGGCCCCCTGCCTACAGATCCCCACAACCACCGGCCAGGGTTATGGGGAAGAGGCACTTGTCCACCATCAACATAGGGGCAAGGGGCTTTGGGGCGGGGGCTCCCTAGCACCCATCCCCCCATGTTGAGGGCATGCGGCCCTGGTATAGTTCAGGAGGGAGGGGGCGCTCGCTCGTCCCCTCCCTTTCCTGATCTGCTGAGGATAAGGGTCTGGTATGAATTTTTGGGAGGAGGGTCCCCTCCGAATCCATACTAGACCCAAAGGGCCTAATATGGACCTGGGGGGGGGGGGGGGGGGGGAACCCCATGCCGTTTTTTCACAATTTCTTTTTGGTGGCAATTTTTTTTTTTTTTAACATTCAGCTAACAGCTAATTACTCATCGGTTGTTAAGGAAGCAGTGGCCAGTGTCCGCTCCTTAGCAACCAGCTATATACATTGTTTAAACTGAGAAATAAAAACCACAAAACACATCAAAAATCGCATCACAAATACAACACTTGCATTTCTGGTGCAATTCCATTGAAGTCTATTACACGCAAAATGTGGGGAAAAAAAGTCCCCGACCCTTTCTAAAAAGGCACCGGCTGCAAAATGCATTGATGTTAAAGTGTACCATAGGAAACCATGTTTTTTTTTTTCTTTTTATTGTATATGCAAACATTTAAACAATACAAACAAATTATCCAAACAAAATCACATAAGCCAAACGGACACTACATAAAAAAACAAAAAGAGATAAATCCTCCCCCGCCCCCATGGAAACCATGTTCAATGGACTGTAGTGCGTTTCTGCAAACTGCAAAACGCTCTAAAAAACGCATAGATGTGAACCTAGGGCAAAGATCTAATGAAACAGCAGGCCAACTCGTAATGGCATAATGAATGATCTGAATTAATTTGTATAAATTCGTTTTTATTCTATTAGTGAGCAACTGAGCAAGTGGAAAGAAATTGATCCACCCGAGTTCCAGTTTTCTAGTCCAATCAGTTGATTCCTTTTGTGTTGGGGGCTGGATTATTCACACGGAGTAAATCAAACAGGGTAAGTCAAATGCAGGGGAATGCCGTCCATTAAGGGCGCATGGTCACCGCCCCCCGCCCATCCCTGCCCCCACCATATGTCCGGCCCCTTTCAGGACATCGACGCATGGATTCCAATGTGGGGGGGCTGTTTTTTTGAAGCACCGATTAGAGCCAGAGGCGTTAATAGGCTTCAATATAAGGTGCCTCGGGTCGCAGAGAGGACATGGAGCAGCTACACCACGCTGCCTGCTACCTGCCACCCGTCGCCGCCAATAGGGTAAGTGTCACAAAAACCGCTATTCCAGACAGCCGGGTGGTGTGCGCGCCGCCGCGCGCTAGCCTGGCGCGCGCTAGTGCGCGCACTCCTGTGCGCGTTCCTGCGGGTGCGGGCTTGCGTGCGCGCGCGCGCGTGCGCGCACTCCTGTGCGCGTTCCTGCGGGTGCGGCTTGCGTGCGCGCGCGCGTGCACGTGTCCGGGCGCGCGCGCGCAGTAATTGGAACACACCTGTGTGTGCTGTTGGCGCCAGTCAGCCTACTTAATCAGGCAGCACCTGTTGGCCAGTGCTGCCTGATCTTCAGCTCTCCAGAGACCTTGTTCCTGTGTTTGTAAACCTGCTAAAACCTTGTTTGATCCTGTGACCCGGCTTGCCCTTTTGGAATTCCTTGATCTCCGCCTGCCTGACGACCTCTGCCTGACTGACCATTCTTATGCTTGTCCCTTTTGTGCCTCGCCATCGGAACACCGCCAGACCTTGAAGGTATCTAGATTATCTTGATCCCTATTGAGAGACTTGTGCCTGCTTCCTATTCCACGCCTCCCTTCATCTGTGTACCCCGCATACCTACACCCATCTTGTCCCCAGTGGGGCTTATACTTGGACTTACCACATCTTCTGGATATCCTGCATACCCTCACTCGCATCACCCACCTGTGGAATCTCCTCCTGTGTATCCCGCATACCTGCACTCCACCCGGTCTCCAGTGGACTCTCCTCACCACATCCGGACACCCTGCACCAGGCTCTCTTACCCTTCCTCACTCTCGTGCCTCCTGTACCCATCTCCAGGGGCCGATAGTGGGATCCGTACGGGAGACCTCCCCTCTGCCCAAGTAGACTCACCAGTCAGGTACGTACCAGCCTGATAGTATCAGGCAGCCATGACTGAGTCCGGGCAGGGGGCCTCTCCCATGGAAGATATGTGCAGGCATCTAGCGGGTCTATCCCAAGCTGTGAAAGGCCTACAGGAAGGCTATTCTCGATTGGAAGAACAAGTCCAAACCATGTCTGCATCTTCTGTCCCCCAGGTGGCGTCTTCTGTTGGGTACCCTCAAGCACCCTCCGTGATCATGCTACCACCAGAACCCAAGGTACCAATACCGGAAAGATTCTCTGGGGAACGAAGTAAATACCGTGCGTTTCGCAATGCGTGTGAACTTTATTTCGCTCTACAACCACGGACTTTTTCTTTGGAAGCTACAAAAGTGGGGTTTATCATCTCCCTTCTGACTGGTGAACCACAAACCTGGGCCCACCGCCTTTTGGAACAGAAGTCTGCGTCCCTGGACTCCCTGGACCGCTTCCTCATTGCAATGGCTCAGCTATATGAGGACCCTCAACCTGCTGCCACGGCTGAAACCGCATTGCAATCCTTACAGCAAGGTCGCAGAACGGCCGAGGATTACGCCGTGGAATTCAAACGCTGGAGCTCTGATACAGAGTGGAATGATGCGGCACTGCGACACCAATTTCGCAGAGGACTATCAGATTCTCTAAAAGATGAGTTGGCTCGTGTTGGTATTCCTCAGTCCTTAGATGAACTCATTAACCTCTCAGTTCAAATTGACCGCCGTCTTAGGGAAAGACGGGCCGAAAGATCCTCTGGTCCTTCTCGCCCCTTTTGGATGCTTCCCAAAGTACCTGGTCCTTCTAACTCAGTCCCTTCAGCTTCATCTACCCTGGCTTCTGGGGCTCCTGAACCAATGCAAATCGGACTAATTCGGCCTTCCCTGACCCCTGAGGAAAAGATGCGCAGACGGGCCCATAATCTATGTTTGTATTGTGGGGAATCTGGACACTATGCAAGAATGTGCCCCAACAAGACACGTAAGTGGTTGTCTGCTTCTTCTTTATGTGCACCCGTCTTACTCCCAACCGGCACTCACCTGGCTCTCAATATTGTTTTGCAGCTCTCCGGTCGGAGCATTCCAGTATCAGTCATCATTGACTCAGGAGCATGCAGCTGCTTCATTGACCAAGTTTTTGCAACCAACCATGGCATCCCTCTTCAACCCAAAGTACGGGGCCTTGCGGTCCACCTGGCGGATGGCTCCACACTTAGTTCCGGCCCAGTCACCCAGGAAACGGAACCCCTTCTGACCACCATAGGATCTCAACACCAGGAGCTCTTACGGTTGGATGTCATACCTTCACCTCTCTTCCCGATAATTTTAGGAATGCCTTGGTTACGTGCTCACAACCCCAGTATCAATTGGGCTACAGGTGAAGTTCAGTTTTCTTCCAGTTATTGCCATCAGAACTGTCACTACGGAAAACCCGACGAACCGGCTTCGCTCCTATGCCTGGGGACTGACTCAGAACTCTACCAGTCCATCCCTGAACCTTACCGGGACTTTGCAGATGTGTTCAGCAAAAAGGGGGCAGAGACACTTCCGCCACACAGGCCTTATGATTGTCCTATAGAACTTCTACCCGGAACAGAAGTTCCCTTCGGAAGAATCTACCCACTTACGGAACAGGAATTGGGCACTCTAAAGGATTACATAGACGAGAATCTGGCAAAAGGGTTCATTCGTCCCTCCACATCCCCGGCCGGTGCAGGTATCTTCTTCGTCGAAAAAAAAGATCATTCTCTTCGCCCCTGCATTGATTATCGTGAATTAAACAAGATTACCATCAAGAACAGATACCCCCTTCCATTGGTACCAGAACTTTTTCAAAGGCTGGGTACAGCCAAAATCTTCACAAAACTGGATCTTCGGGGGGCTTACAACCTGATCCGCATCCGAAAAGGGGACGAGTGGAAAACGGCTTTCCGTACTCGGTTTGGGCACTACGAGTACCTCGTCATGCCATTTGGATTATGTAATGCCCCAGCAACCTTCCAACACTTCGTTAATAACATCTTCCATGATTATCTGGATTTGTACGTTATTGTTTATTTGGACGATATTCTAATTTTCTCTCCCTCCTTGACCGACCACCGCAGACATGTCCGAAACGTCCTTACCCGTCTAAGACAACATGGACTGTATGCAAAATTTGAAAAATGTAACTTCGAGATCCAGAGCGTACAATTCTTGGGACTAATCATATCAGCAGAAGGAATCAAAATGGACCCCGAAAAGGTATCCGCCATTTTGGATTGGCCAGCACCCATAGACAGAAAGGGAGTACAACGCTTCATTGGCTTTGCCAATTTCTACAGAAAATTTATCAAAGGATTCTCCTCTATTATTTCACCCATCACCGAACTTACTCGACAGGGAATTCGGTTTCATTGGAGTTCCAAAGCACAACGGGCCTTTGAAAGACTTAAAGAACTTTTTACTTCTGCCTCTATCCTCAAACATCCGAACCCAGCCTTGCCTTTTGTTTTAGAAGTCGATGCCTCGGAGATTGCAGTGGGGGCGGTGCTATCCCAACGACAGGGTACCAAGGCTCTTCTTTTTCCAGTAGGCTTCTTCTCCCGCAAACTAACCTCTTCAGAACGAAATTATGATGTGGGCGACAGGGAACTTCTCGCCATCAAAGTAGCATTGGAAGAATGGCGCTACCTATTGGAGGGGGCTGCGCATCCTGTTCTGGTGTACACCGACCACAAAAACTTGGAGTATCTGAGAACAGCTAAAAGATTAAGACCACGACAAGCCAGGTGGGCTCTATTCTTCTCACGTTTCCAACTCCACATAACCTATCGGCCAGGCTCCAAAAACAGTAAGCCAGATGCTCTTTCTCGGATGTTCTTGGATATCGAGCACGATATTCCTCCCGACACCATTCTACCCGCCGGGAATTTCCTACTCTTACAAGAAGATCTCATATCTCGGATCAAACAAGCCTCCATCGGGATGCCTCCCTTGGATGGAGTTTCCAGTAAAGATGGATTGTTTTGGCATGAAGGCAAGATTGTGGTTCCAGAAAAATTGAGGTTACATATATTAGAGTTATGTCATGACCACAAACTGGCTGGGCACTTTGGTATCTCCAAGACAACCGATCTACTACTACGTACCTTCTGGTGGCCCCATCTGACCAAGGATTGTAAGAGTTATGTCGAATCATGTTGTGTCTGTGCTCGGAATAAGACTAGCCGAACAAGAGCCTGGGGTCTATTAAAACCTTTACCAGTCCCAGAAAGACCATGGAGTATGGTTTCAATAGATTTTATTGTCGAACTCCCACCTTCAGAAGGTTTTTCCTCTATTTTTGTTATAGTGGACAGATTGTCAAAGATGGCACATTTTTTGCCCATGAAGGGTACCCCTTCAGCTTTGGAAACTGCACAAATGTTCATTAAAGAAGTGGTAAGGTTACATGGAGTCCCAACAAACATAGTTTCAGATCGTGGTGTCCAGTTCACCTCAAGATTTTGGAAAGCTCTTTGTCGATCTCTGGAAATCGAGTTGGCTTTCTCATCTGCATATCATCCACAGACAAACGGCCAGACCGAGAGAACCAGACATTAGAGCAATATCTACGCTGTTTTTCTACCTTTTCCCAAGATGATTGGGCCTCCTTGCTCCCCATTGCTGAGTTCTCATACAATAACTCTCTGCACTCAAGTATTAACCAAACCCCGTTCTTCGCCAATTATGGGTTTCACCCATCCTTTTTACCCAGGTCAATCCCGGAATGCTCCATACCCGCAGTTTCAGAAACACTTGACTTCTTCTCCACTAACAACAAGTTACTACAGGAGACCATGACTAAGGCACAAGAAAATTACAAGAGGATCTTTGATGGAAAGAAGCGCGGAGAACTCATCCTGGAACCCGGCGATCAGGTCTGGTTGTCCACCATCAATTTAAAGATGGCCTGCCCCTCCAGAAAATTAGGCCCTAAGTTCTTGGGTCCTTTTTCCGTGAAAAGAAAAATTAATAATGTCGCCTACGAATTGGATTTACCTACTTCTCTAAGGATACATCCAGTCTTCCATGTTACTCTTTTAAAACCAGTGACTCCTAATCCTTTTGCAGGCCGCAGGGTTGGTCCCCCCAAACCCATTATTGTCAATGACGAAGAAGAATTCGAGGTGGAAGCAATTCTGGATTGTAGGAAAAGGCGTAATCAGATCCAGTTTCTCATCAAATGGAAAGGATACGGGCCTGAAGATAATTCATGGGAACCTGAAGACAACCTGCATGCGGGTGAGTTATTACGGGCCTTCAAAGACTCACACGCCTCCAAGTTAACTCGTCTGGGCATCCGGAGGCTGCCCTTAAGGAGGGGGCACTGTCACAAAAACCGCTATTCCAGACTGCCGGGTGGTGCGCGCCGCCGCGCGCCGGCGCGCGCTAGTGCGCGCACTCCTGTGCGCGTTCCTGCGGGTGCGGGCTTGCGTGCGCGCGCGCGTGCACGTGTCCGGGCGCGCGCGCGCAGTAATTGGAACACACCTGTGTGTGCTGTTGGCGCCAGTCAGCCTACTTAATCAGGCAGCACCTGTTGGCCAGTGCTGCCTGATCTTCAGCTCTCCAGAGACCTTGTTCCTGTGTTTTTAAACCTGCTAAAACCTTGTTTGATCCTGTGACCCGGCTTGCCCTTTTGGAATTCCTTGATCTCCGCCTGCCTGACGACCTCTGCCTGACTGACCATTCTTATGCTTGTCCCTTTTGTGCCTCGCCATCGGAACACCGCCAGACCTTGAAGGTATCTAGATTATCTTGATCCCTATTGAGAGACTTGTGCCTGCTTCCTATTCCACGCCTCCCTTCATCTGTGTACCCCGCATACCTACACCCATCTTGTCCCCAGTGGGGCTTATACTTGGACTTACCACATCTTCTGGATATCCTGCATACCCTCACTCGCATCACCCACCTGTGGAATCTCCTCCTGTGTATCCCGCATACCTGCACTCCACCCGGTCTCCAGTGGACTCTCCTCACCACATCCGGACACCCTGCACCAGGCTCTCTTACCCTTCCTCACTCTCGTGCCTCCTGTACCCATCTCCAGGGGCCGATAGTGGGATCCGTACGGGAGACCTCCCCTCTGCCCAAGTAGACTCACCAGTCAGGTACGTACCAGCCTGTTATCAGAGGCCAGTGTATGGAAGTCTGAAGAAGTACCAGAGCAGCCTTTTCACCAGCCGGGGACGGTGAAGAAGTGGGAAAGCTTCAGCAGAGTGGCAAGCCCTCTTGACAAAGCACCTGCCTAACACTACAAAAAAAGCACACCTCTATTCAGATGCATAAATCACAATCAAAATAATGGCTTCCCCTATAATAAGTGAGGGTAATATTCCTTCAGTCTGTGTATGCATAGGTAGCTAGGGCTGCTCATTTTCTCATGACAGCATTGATGAGGCGGCACTTATGTGCACTGATGAGGCTGCACTGATGGGCACTGATGACACAGCATTAATGGACACTGATAAGCTGCACTGGTGAGGCGGCACTGCTGTGCACTGATGAGGCTGCACTGCTGTGCACTAATGAGGCTGCACTGATGGGCACTGATGACACGGCATTGATGGGCACTGATAAGCTGCACTGGTGAGGCGGCACTGATGAGGCTGCACTGCTGTGCACTAATGAGGCTGCACTGATGGCACGGCATTGATGGGCACTGATAAGCTGCACTGGTGAGGCGGCACTGATGTGCACTGATCAGGATGCACTGATGACACAGCATTGATGGGCACTGATAAGCTGCACTGGTAAGGCGGCACTGCTGTGCACTGATGAGGCTGCACTGATGGGCACTGATGACACGGCTTTGATGGACACGGATAAGCTGCACTGGTGAGGCGGCACTGCTGTGCACTGACGAGACTGCACTGATGGGCACTGATGACACGGCATTGATGGGCACTGATAAGCTGCACTGGTGAGATGGAGCTGATGTGCACTGATGAGGCTGCACTGATGACACAGCATTGATGGGCACTGATAGGCTGCTCTGATGACACAGCACTGATGTGCACTGATGAGGCTGCACTGATGACACAGCACTGATGTGCACTGATGAGGCAGCACTGATGGGCACTGATGAGGCTGCACTGATGACGCAGCACTGATGGACACTGATGAGGCTGCACTGATGTGCACTGATGAGGCTGCACTGATGACGCAGCACTGATGGGCACTGATGAGCTGCACTGATGGGCACTGATGACACGGTATTGATGAGCACTGATGAGGAGGCACTGATAGGCGGCACTGAAGGGCTCTAAAAAACTGCACTAATGGGCACTGATAACTGCACTAATAGGCAGTGATGGGCTGCACTGAAAATCAGCACACTAATTATGCTACAGCATAAGCAGGAAAGGTTTAAACTTTATTAAACTAGAAAACTAGAATTCCACTTTTATCCATGCGACAAGCTACATGTCCATTACCACTCATTACAGCATAGAATCAGCCTTAATTTATCCAAAATGTAAGTGGACCATTGTTCTCCTTTTCTCCTTCATACACATAGGCGTGCCCCGGGGGTGTGCCAGGTGTGCCTGGGCACACCCTAATCACTACGTGCTTTGCCGTTCCTCCCTACTACCTTGACTTTCTCCTGTGTTGACCCCCCACTGTCAGTGCTGCTGGCTTCCCTCCTCTCCTTGCTCCTGGCTGCTGCGGGGGATGTTTTAGGATGGACAGCAGGGGAAGGGGCTAGTAAATATGTAGGATTGTTTTTAAATGTTGCTGAATAATAATGGCTAATAGCAACAACACTAATTAGAAGTAAGGATTCTTATTGATAGATAAGGACCTAGGTGAGCATGATCTTGTGACAGCATTTCATTTTTTGAAAAGAATATAATATTGTATATGTTATTGTATGATATTTTCTTATGTTTGTATATAGCTTGTATATAAAAAGAATTGGGCAACACTCCTCTAGAAGAAGCCGCTGTTGGTGAAACATGTAGAGAAAACAACAGTGTAGCCTATATGGAAGAAACAACTAACTGTAACATTTTGCTGTATATGTATAATGTACTTTTAACATGTTTTTAATGTGTGTAAAATAAAATTTATATTTTTTAAGAAAAAATTGTGTTTTGGCACCATAAAAATCACCATATGCTATTATTGGAATGATATACTAGTAAATGTGTAATTTACCGGCCCCTGCCTTTTCTAAATGAACGCAGTGAACACGCTCACTCACTGTATTCATTCATAACAGAAGCATAGAAAACGGTGTTTACAATGCTTCAGTGTGTGAATGAACAGGAAAAATTACCGTATTTATTGGCGTATAACACGCACCCCAAGTTTAGGAGGGAATTTTAAGGACAAAAAACTTTTAGGAGGGAACTTTAACCACTTGCCTACCAGGCACGAACACCTCCTTCCTGACCAAGCCATTTTTCAGCTTTCAGCGCTGTCGCATTTTGAATGACAATTGCGCGGTCATGCAACGCTGTACCCAAATAACATTTTTATCATTTTTTCCCCACAGATAGAGCTTTATTTTGGTGGTATTTGATCTCCTCTGCGGTTTTTATTTCTTGCGCTATAAACAAAAGAAGAGGGACAAGTTTGAAAAAACATAATATTTTTTACTTTTTATTATAATAAATATCCAATTTTTTTATTTTTTTTAACACATTTTTTCCTCAGTTTAGGCCGATACGTATTCTTCTACATATTTTTGGTAAAAAAAATCGCAATAAGCGTATATTGATTGGTTTGCGCAAAAGTTATAGCGTCTACAAAATAGGGGATAGATTTATGGCATTTTTATTATTATTTTTTTTTTTACTAGTAATGGCGGCGATCTGCGATTTTTATCGTGACTGCGACATTGCGGCGGACACTTCGGACACTTTTGACACATTTTTGGGACCATTCACATTTATACAGCGATCCGTGCTATAAAAATGCATTGATTACTGTATAAATGTGACTGGCAGGGAAGGGGTTAACACTAGGGGGCGCTGCAGGGGTTAATATGTTCCCTATGTTAGTGATTCTAACTTTGGGGGGAGGGGACTGACTGGGGGAGGGGACCGATCGGTGTCGTTATGTACAAGGGACACACCATCGGTCTCCTCTCCAGTGACAGGACGTGGATCTGTGTGTTTACATACACAGATCCACACCCTGCTCAGTTACTGGGCAATCGCGGGTGCCCGGCGGACATCGCGGCCGCCGGGCACGCGCATTGGGTCCCCAGCGACGCGCCGGTCACGCGCGCGCTCCTCCTGCGGCACGCGGCACGCGCATGCCCCCTGGTGGCCAAAATGGTAGCGCCGTCATATGACGGCGGCCCGCCACAAGAGCCGCACCGATCCGCCGTCTTTTGACAGTGGGCGGTCGGCAAGAAGTTAAGGAAAACTCAGCCTTGTCCATCATTGCACCCTTGTCAGTGTCATTTGCAGCCTTGTCCATCATTTGCAGCCTTGTCAGTTTCCTTTTTAAGCTTTGCCTTTTAAAATTGGCGCTGGGTAGCTCTCGGCGGCTTTTGGCCGTTCTCGGCAGCTTTCGGCCGCTCTCTGCGGTTCTCGGCGGCTTTCGGCTGCACTCGGCCGCCTAGAGCGGCCGAAAGCTGCCGGGAACGGCCAAAGGCATCCGAAAGCCGCGAGAACTCACAATCGGCTCACAATCGGCGGGGGATCGGCGTATATAACACGCACCCACAATTTTCCCCTGATCTTAAGGGGGAAAAAGTGCGTGTTATAGGCCGATAAATACGGTAGTTAATTTGGAAATATTTGAATTATTAAAAACCTGTTTAACAAACACCCCGATAATTTGAAAATCTGAAATAATAACTAACTAGCTAACTAATAATAATTATTAAATTATAGGTTTTGGAATTTCCTCTAAAATTTGGCTGTTAGTGAATGCAACGAATACGAATTTACCCAAAGTTACGAATTATCCGAATCCGAATAAGTTACGAATGTTGCATCTAAACTAATGGAATGTAACAAATTATTATAAATAAATAATAATAAAAACTTTTTTTATTATTATTTTTATTATTATTATTAATAATTTGTTACGTTCAATTTATTTAGATGCAGCATTCATCATTTCAGATAATTCTTAACTTCAGATAAATTTGTATTCTTTACTTTCATAAACAGCCAAATTTGAAAGGAAATTCCAATACAGTAAACCCCCCTCCATCGCGGGGTTACGTTCCGGACCCACCCGCGAAAAGTGAAAAAATGCAAAATAGAAAGACCCTATTTAAATACACCCTAGGCATGTTTTGTTAATTTTTTAATAGCATTTAAAGGTCTTTAAACACACTTTTACGCAATAGAAACACATACAAGATAGAAAGAGAGATCACACAAAAATATTGTGTTAACAGTATACTGTACAGTACAGTAAAAAATAGAGTACAGTACAGTATTGTATGTACAGTACTGTACTCAGCAGAAAAGAAGATGACTATAAGCAGCAAATAAGTGCAGCTACTGTTCTTCTGAAGGCGCAGGTTCAGCAGGAGCTTCTTCAGGTGTAGGTGGGTTGTCTTCTTGCTGCTCCAGAACCTCCACTTCTACATAAGAGGTGGCCGTGGAGGTACTTGGGGTGGATGCGGCCTTCTTCTGTTTTGTGAAGAACATAGTTATAGACAGTTGCTGGGCATGTTTCTTCTTTTGGGGCCGAGGAGGTTCTTGTACACCTGGATGGCTCCATCAATGCTGTTTTGGAACCGCAATGAATGAACCATGTCAGGATCCCACTCAGCTAACATCTGTTTCAGGTCATTGGCCGTACGCATGACCCTGCCAAGGCGCTCAATTGACAAGCCTTCATCTTCTTCCTCCTCCTCCTGTTCCTCCACTTCCTCCTCACTCGCTGACTTGGTGAGTTCTGTCAGATCCTCATCGGTTAGTGGAGCTGAATGGGTTTCAATTAGGTCATTGACGTCGTCCTGGGTCATATCCTGAAAACCTTCACCTCCTAGCAACTTTGCCAGCCTAATTGCCTTGTCCACAGCTGAATGATGAACTTCGTCAGGAGAGAACCCATAATTGTGAATAATTTCTGGCCAAAGCTTCTTCCAACAGGCATGCACAGTCTCCTTCTTCATCTCCTTGAGGGCCTTTTGTATGTTCTCCAGACAGGTTGCAATGGTGTAATTATGCCAGTAGTCCTTCAAATTGAAATTTTCATCATTGTTCATGGATTCGACAAGTTGATTCAAGGAGTTGCGAGTGTACAGCGCCCTGAATGCTCGTATCACACCCTGGTCCATGGGCTGAATTAAAGGCGTGGTGTTGGGTGGAAGGAATTCAACTTGCACTCCTTTGTACGATAGATCCATGGCGTGGCCTCCTGCATTATCCATCAGCAGAAGCACCTTAAAATCAATGCCAAGTTGGGCGAGGTAGATCTTGACGGCTGGAATGAAACAATTATGGAACCACTCAGTTGTGAGGACTTTAGTCATCCAAGCCTTACTGTTATGCATCCAATGGACTGGTAGCTGGTTCTTGTTTTTATTCTTCAGTGCTCTGGGGTTCTTGGCCTTGTAGATCAGGGTTGGATTGATCATAAACCCAGCAGCATTTCCACACATAACCAAGGTTACTCTGTCCTTATAAGCTTTGAATCAAGGTGCTCGGGCTTCCTCCTTCATGATGTTGGTCCGTTTGGGCATTCTCTTCCAGAACAAGCCCATCTCATCCATATTAAAGACTTGCACTGGTTGGTACCCACCCTCCTCAATGATACTCTTGAAGGTCTCATTGGTGTACCTTGCAGCAGCTTGTTTGTCGGCAGATGCAGCTTCACCTTGCAATAAAACGCTCTTCAACTGATAGCGTTTCTGGAAGCGGTCAAACCATCCCTGGCAGAAAAACCTCCTGATGTACTAGAAGGCTGATCAGGATTGTCACTGTCTGACTGTTCGGCTGCGGCCAAGCCTCCTTCAGAGCCTCCTTGATTGTCAAAAGTGTCGTACAGCTTCTTTGCCTGAGTCCTGATGGTGTTACCATCCAATATGATGCTTTTTTTTCTGCAATCTTGGATCCAAATGGCCAACGCAGTTTCCATCCTAACAATGTTTTTATTGCGGGAAGAAACAACTCTTTTTGCAGCTTGGTTGATTGACAGTGCAGCAGTTGCCCTGATATTCTTCTCATCCTTCTTGATGTAGCGAATCGTTGACTCATTCATACCATAATGGCGGGCTACAGCAGCATAACTCTGTCCTTCCTTTATCATGTCAAGAAGTTTCGCCTTCTCCATAATCGTAAGGAACCTCCTCTTCTTTTTTGGCTCACCGGAAGCCATAGCCTTAGATGATGGGCTTTGGGTAGCATGTTTGCGGCTATCCTTGCTTGTGGTTGGCAAAGTTTCCGCCCCCTCTAACGTCAACACGATCGGTTCGGTCCACAAGCGAGGCATGCATTCCACCGCTGCCTCGCTCTGATTCACCGCTACATAACCGCGAAATGGCGAAATATTACCGCAATATCAGAATAACAGGTCCTAATTAGAATAGCGCGATATACCGGGACCGCAAAAACTGAACCGCGATAGAGCGGGGGTTTACCCTACCTATAATTTAATAGTTATTATTGGTTAGTTAGTTATTATTTTGGATTTTTGGATTTTTGAATTTCCGAATTTCCGAATCTTTGAATTTCTGAATTTCTGAATTTTCGAATTTCCGAATACTGCATCAAACGATAACGAATTGAAATTTTTCCGAAGTTACGAATTTATTCGAAATAACAAATTTCGATCATAACGAATGACCTGAAAAAAAAAAAAAACGAATGAAACTGAAACAAATTAAATTTTTGGCAGTGCACATGTCTAAAAAGCGCTCTAGGAATGGTGAAGGTAAACTTTTCATCCATTCATAGAGCACTTTTCATTTATGGAAGTGATTGTACAGCTTCTATGAATGGAGGAGAGGGCAGAAAGGGCGGGGCATAGTTGACACTTTTGATGGTTGCCTGTGACATTTCCAGCTGCTCATATTAACCCCCGCAGCACTGGAGGATTGCAGCTGGAGGAGTATCTGGGGGAGAACAGAGCAGCCACCAGTACAACAAATACTTGTCATTCATCTGAGTACTATCCATAGTGCTGATTTATAAAATAAATACATAAATACAATACTAAAGTTCAGCTTTAATCCATCCCTCCTCCTCCCCCCTGCTGCCTTCGGGGGCCGTGTGTGTCCCAGAAGGCAATGGGATCATTCAGAAAGAGCTGTGTGACTCACGCATACGCAGTAGGAAACTGTCTGTGAAACCTGAAGGCTCCACTGCCGGTTTTCCTCACTTGCAATGCCAACCCCTGCACCCAAAGCCAACAGTTTTTACGCAGCGCTTTACAGCATTAGGGCAGACAGTACAATTCAATACAGGGGGAATCAGAGAGCCCTGCTTGTTAGAGCTTACAATCTACAAGGGGGGGTCAAGTTATACAAAAGGGTAATAACTGTGGGGGATGAGCTAATGGAGAAAATAGTGCAGTTGTTAGATGAAGGCAGGGTAGGCTTTAGATGGAGGCTAGGTAAGTTTTCAGGGATCGCCTAAAAGTCGATAAATTTGGAGACAGTTTGACAGATTGGGGTAGCGAATTCCAGAGGATGGGCGAGGCTCAGGAGAAGTCGTGGAGGCGGATATGGGAATGAGGCGATGAGGGAGCAAGAGAGCAGGAAGTCTTGGGAGGAACGAAGAGGGTGATTAGGTTGGTATTTTGAGACTAGGCTTGTGATGTAGCTGGGGGCAAAGTTGTGGATTGCTTTGTAACTTATAGTTAGTATTTTGAATTAAATTCGTTGGGCAAGTTATTAAAATCTACAGTGCATTGCAATATTTATTTTGTCCACTAGATGTCACACAAATTGTCACACAAATATCTATACAGTGTGTAGCTGAACAAGCATTATTAAAATCGAAGGTGCTTGCAATATTTATTTTGTCCACTAGATGTCAGCATTGTCACATAAATATCAATACCGTGTGGAACTGAACAAGCATTATTAAAATCTAAGGTGCTTGCAATATGTATTTTGTCCACTAGATGTCAGCATTGTCACACGGATATCTATTGCGTGTGGAGCTGAAAAAGCATTATTAATATCTAAGGTGCTTGCAATATGTATTTTGTCCACTAGATGTCAGCATTGTCACACGAATATCTATAGCGTGTGCAACTGAACAAGCGTTATTGAAATCTACAGTGCTTGCAATATTTATTTTGTCCACTAGATGTCAGCATTGTCACACGAATATCTATAGCGTGTGGAACTGAACAAGCGTTATTGAAATCTACAGTGCTTGCAATATTTATTTTGTCCACTAGATGTCAGCATTGTCACACGGATATCTATAGCGTGTGGAACTGAACAAGCGTTATGGAAATCTACAGTGCGTGCAATATTTATTTTGTCCACTAGATGTCAGCATTGTCACACGGCTGTCTGTAGCGTTGTAATGTGTTCTGTATCTATGGTAACATCACATGTAAACAAATCCCATAACAACAGGAATGCTCTGAGAGCTGAAGACTGGAGAGCGAGTGGAATATCAGAGCCAGGATGAGTGTCCGAACCTTCAACCCATCGGTTCGGATTGGGAACTGGAATGAAGATGTTTCCCTGGATGAGGTGAGCAAAACTCATCATTATACTTTGTTACCAGGAAACATTACTCGGGATATGACTCCTTACTAATGCTGCGTTCACTCATCTGCGTGCAAAAATCGCCCACTTTCCCAACACAAAAAAAACCCCGCCCTTTAGCAGATGCACAGCGGTGCCATTAATGTTTATTAATTCTTAATGGCACCCGCACGCATCTGCTTACATGTGTGTTTTTGGGCATGCCAAACTGCAGGATGCACCAGTACCATGCGTTTTGGCATGGCGCAAGGACCTTCTCTTCTATGCATTGCATGAAGGACAATCTATTAATTTCAATGGGCGTGGAAAAGATGCAGAATGAGTCCCTGACTCTCTTTGCTAAATCGCAGCGCAAAGTTGTGTGTGGGGGGGGGGGGGGGCATTAGGAACCAAGGGCAATGCCATGCCATTTGCTAAAGCGTAGCCTGTTTCTGTGTGTGTCTGGAAAGCGCACAGTTTTGCTTGCGTTCTCAAATTGCACAGAATGTGAATGTAACTTCACACAGGTTTACTGTTATGTACGTCCCGTGTGAATGAGGCCTTACCCACGTCCAGTCCAGGGCAATGCTGACATGTTCTCAATGTTCTCAACATGTTCTCAATGACACAATTCTTCTACACGTACAAAGCATCCATTTTTTGCTAGAAATCTACTTAGAACCCCCAAACATTATATATTTTTGTAAGCAGAGGCCCTGGAGAATAAAATGGTCACTGTTGTAGATTTTTATGTCACGCAATGTTTGCGCAAGTGTTCTTTTCAAACGCAAATTTTTGGGAAAAAAATGTATTTGAATGAATTTGAATGTACAAGACCGTATGTATATTTGCGTAAATTTCTGTCAATACAGCTGTGCCGAGAGTGCATGCGCAGTGCGCTTCCAGCACAGTTACCGGCACCTAACTGAAAGCTGATCGGGAGTTTTCAGATCACATGACCACTGTGACAACCAATCACGACGATCATGTGATCTTAAGCCTCTCAGCAATATAAACCTTTTAAACCTTTTAAAGGGTCAAGAGGCTGAGAGGTTAAGAAAATATAAAAGATGATGTTATACGAGTAAATAGATACTAAACATGCCATGGTTTAAAATTGCTGAAAAGGATGCATCTAAATCTACCTCTCTTCTGAATTGTGATCCATGTTTTTTTTTTTTTTTTTTTTTTTAACAAATGGGTGATCCATGTTTAGATCGCTTTTCAGAAGCGATTGATTGGCTTGTTTTAACCCCATTTTTGACAACAAACATGCCACAACCGCATACATTGTAAGTGAATGCCGGGTGTTTGTGGCAGTTCCTCAATCGCCTGAATGTGGCTTGTTTGGTTTCAGTTGATGAATGTTGGGTACTTTTTGCCGCCGCCTAAAAAGAAAAACATCTTGACCATCTTGACCTTGGCATGTAAACACCCCCGTTCACTGCCTATTGCAACTTTAGGTGGGTGGGGGTGGTTTTGGGGCAGTAAAAACACAGCTCAACCATGTAGTTGTATTGGCCCCCCAACTGCACATCTAAATTAGGTTTTAAGGTGTCTCCACTCTGGATGGAGGTGCAATGGAGACACCTTTGGAGAGCAGCATTGCCAGTCTCCTGAGAAGGTAGTGTTGTAGTGTTAGATAAACTAGCAGATAAACTTTACATAGGTGACTAACAAATGAAAGCTGAATTCCTGCAAACACTTTTTTGAGCTGTTACAGCAACTGTTTTATTTTGTTTTGGGATAAAGCTTTTACATAAATACAAGCTGATCATTGTAAGCACACCTGTCATTGATAAATGGTGAGGTCAGCTTGTTCTGTTGAAAGATAACAGACTTACTGGGAGGACCACCAGGTGAAAAAATAACTAATGCCTATTAGGACCTGGGGGTCCTAGTAGATGATAGGCTCAGCAATGGCATGCAATGCCAAGCTGCTGCTAACAAAGCAAACATAATATTGGCATGCATTAAAAAGGAGATCAACTCCAGAGATAAAACAATAATTCTCCCGCTCTACAAGACTCTGGTCCGGCCGCACCTGGAGTATGCTGTCCAGTTCTGGGCACCAGTCCTCAGGAAGGATGTACTGGAAATTGAGAGAGTCCAGAGAAGGGCAACAAAGCTAATAAAGGGTCTGGAGGATATTAGTTATGAGGAAAGGTTGCGAGTACTGAACTTATTCTCTCTGGAGAAGAGACACTTGAGAGGGGATATGATTTCAATATACAAATACCATACTGGTGACCCCACAATAGGGATAAAACTTTTTTTGCGGAAGGGGGTTTAACAAGACTCGTGGCCACTCATTAAAATTAGAAGAAAAGAGGTTTAACCTTAAACTACGTAGAGGGTTCTTTACTGGAAGAGCGGCAAAGATGTGGAATTCCCTTCCACAGGCGGTGGTCTCAGCGGGGAGCATCGATAGTTTCAAGAAACTATTAGATAATCACCAGAACGACCGCAACATACAGGGATATACAATGTAATACTGACATATAATCACGCACATAGGTTGGACTTGATGGACTTGTGTCTTATTTCACCCTCACCTACTATGTCACTATAATGCAGCCACCACATCTAAGAATTGGTAAGCTGCAAAATAATAGATTTTTGTTTTTGGGTTTCATATCACTTTAAAGCAGAACTAAACCCTCCTATTCTTTACAGCCAAGAAACATTTGATCTGCCATTGCTATGGTGCTGCACGTGTGATCACCTATAACACCAGCCATTGGATGGCATGACAGTTCAGTCAAGAGCACAGGCAACTGTGACAGTTATAATTCACTGCATGCCGTGAATTGATGGGTTTAGTTTTCCTTTAAAGCAGAATTTCTGCCCGATTTTACTATTCTTAAAAATATCCCCTCCTGCTACTTATCCTGCCTACTGCCCTATGTGAAAAAGATGTGTATACTAAAGGGGATTCTAAATGTTATTTTTATTTTATTTTAATTAAAACATGTTATACTTATGTAGCGGTCACACTTGGACAAGTGTGCGCTATAAGTGAAAATTAATTTTTTTCCCTCAGAACAGTAATGAGGTTCTGAGGGTTAATTGTACAGGTTAACTTTGGCATCAGTTTGGCTGGGCTGTACTAGGGTTCTGCTTGGTCACGGGTGCAGTTAGGTACCCATGACAGGTCAAGAATCAGACCTGGTTAGACGTCTTAGGTATCTCAGTCTTCCCCGGAGCCAATCAGTGGGTGCGTCTGGCCCGGCTGTGTAGTCTGGGGAGGGGTACTTAAGGTGCTGAAGTCATGTGTTCGGGGTTCGGCCGCAGTCTTGCTTCCTGGTTCTGGACCGGGGTAGCCCCGCGAGGAGTCCCGGGCCTGGGAACGCTTGCTGTCCCGCAAACATGGTCAGTTTGACTAGCCCCATAGACCCCCATGGTCTGGGGTGGGGATCCATCTGTTCCCGAGTCTCGGAGCCGGTTAGCCCGATGCCCAGTAACTGAAGGAGGATTCAAGGCGTCCCGTGTGCTCTCATTATTGGAGGGGCACCACAGCTCATACAAGTGACCGGGGGAGGACTCTTCAAAGGAGGGCAAACAATCTGGCATCTCAGTAAGAGCCTGGAAGCTGAGTTGTATGGACACTAAAGAATCCACACTTCCACAGTACTGCCAAGGAGACAGAGGAAGTACCAGGTACTGTGCGAAAGGTTCCTTTTCATCTTCAGTTGCAAGTTCATTTTGTGTCAGAGACTTTTACCAAGTTTCCGGATCACATTGTCAGCTGCCATACCTCTGGCTAGAGGTCTATCTGGCATTAAAGTACCCAGCTGCGAGTGGCTACTCTCTGGGTTGATTGGAGACATTCTGTGGATGTCAGCAGTTCAAGGTGCCTGAGTTTCTTCACCCGTGCCCTCTATTCCTATCTGAGACTGTGTTATGTTGGATGTTACCACTGCAAAATAAAAACCTTCAAAAGGCCTTTTTATGTGTCGGCATCCAAAGTTGTTGGGTACAAACCCTGGGAACCCCTGGACATTCATCAACAAGCCACGAGGAGGTAACTGGAAATCCCAAAAGTCAAGGCCGCCCCTTATGGTCGCTACACTTACTTTCTCTGCATAATGGTTTGGCACAGAGCAGCCCCAATCCTCTTTTTCTCTGGTCCCCCGCAGGTGCTCCTTGCATCTGGCACCTATCCAGAAACCCAGCCAATAACCACTTTGTTCTACTTTCTGGTAAAATAAAAATGCCAGAATAGTATGAACCCCCCCCCCCCCAAATGACCCCAAGGTGATCTCTTTTTTTGCCACAAATTTTTGGAAATGAGGAAACTTGCTGGTACTGAGGGGGTTAAACACAGAGCTGGTGAATGGTGCACCATATACATTAAATGTCCAGGCCATAAACAGAGGAAAGAGGAAGTGACGGGGTTACTTTGAACAACTCACAGAGCACTGTTCAATCCATCATCTTAAAATGGAAAGAGTATGGCACAACTGCAAACCTACCAAGACATGGCCGTCCACCTAAACTGACAGGCCGGGCAAGGAGAGCATTCATCGGAGAAGCAGCCAAGAGGCCCATGGGAACTCTGGAGGAGATATAGAGATCCACAGTTCAGGTGGGAGAATCTGTCCACAGGACAACTATTAGTCGTGCTCTCCACAAATCTGGCCTTTATGAAAGAGTGGAAAGAAGAAAGACATTGTTGAAAGAAACCCATAAGGAGTCCCATTTGCAGTTTGCGAGCAGCCATGTGAGGGACACCGCAAATGTGGAAGAAGGTTCTCTGGTCAGAGGAGACCAAAATTGAACTTTCTGGCTTAAAAACGCAAACGGCAAAACGCTATGTATGGCCGAAAACTAACACTGCACATCACCCTGAACACACCATCCCCACCGTGAAACATGGTGGTGGCAACATCATGTTGTGGGGATGCTTTTCTTCAGCAGGGACACGGAAGCTGGTCAGAGTTGATGGGAAGATGGATGGAGCCAAATTCAGGGCAATCTTAGAAGAAAACCTGTTATGCCGCGTACACACGGTCAGACTTTCCGACAGAAGAAATCAGACGGGAGCTTTTTATCGTATATTCCGACCATGTGAATGCCCCATCTGACTATTTACGTCGAAAATTCCGACGAACTTAGATAGAGAACATGTTCTATATTTTTCCGATGGAACAAATACCTATCGGAAAAAACGCTTGTCTGTATACTGTTCCGACGTACCAAAAATCACGCATTCTCTGAAGCAAGTACGAGACGGAAGCGATCGGTTTGGTAAAACTGGCGCTCGTAATGGAGATAGCACATTCCTCATGCTACAAATTCTGTGATCTTTTAATGCAGCGCATTCTTTTGTGCTTTATAATGCTAGAATAATGAAGTTGTTTTGCTGCTGATATTCACACAGAGTTCTCACAAACTTATTTCTTTATTATTTCTCGTGATCTCATGAATAATCTTTTATTTTTTAACCACTTCAGCACCGGCGTATTGTAATATGACGCCCGCAGATGGGATCTCCCATCATATGAATTCCTCTCATTCCCGGCCATCTAGGGTGGCGTCGTTCGGGACCCGGTGCACGTGCCCGGCGGCCACGATGTCCGCCGGGCACCCGCGATTGCCCAGGAACACAGCAGGGCCATGGACCTGTGTGTGTAAACACACAGATCCACGTCCTGTCAGAGGAGAGGAGACCGATGGTGTGTTCTCTGTACAGAGGAACACCGATTGGTCTCCTCCCCTTGTGAGTCCCCGCCCCCTACAGTTAGAATCACTCCCAGGGAACATAATTAACCCCTGCAGCGCCCCCTAGTATTAACCCCTGCCCTGCCAGTCACATTTACACAGTAATCAGTGCAATTTTATAGCACCGATCGCTGTGTAAATGTGAATGGTCCCAAAAATGTGTCAAAAGTGTCCGCCATAATGTCGCAGTCACGAAAAAAATCGCAGATCACTGCCATTACTAGTAAAAAAAAAAAATGCCATAAATCTATCCCCTATTTTGTAGATGCTATAACTTTTGCGCAAACCAATCAATATACACTTATTGCAATTTTTTTTACCAAAAATATGTAGAAGAATACGTATCGGCGTAAACTGAGGAAAAAAAAAAAAAAACGTTTTTTTTTTAAAAATAGGATATTTATTATAGCAAAAAGTAAAAAATATTGTGTTTTTTTCAAAATTGTCGCTCTTATTTTGTTCATAGCGCAAAAAATTAAAACCGCAGAGGTGATCTAATACCACCAAAATAAAGCTCTATTTGTGGGAAAAAAGGACGTCAATTTTGTTTGGGTGCAACGTCGCATGACCACGCAATTGTCAGTTAAAGCGACGCAGTGCCGAATCGCAAAAAGTGCTCTGGTAAGGAAGGGGGTAAAATCCTCCGGGGCTGAAGTGGTTAAAAGCCAGATCTCCATAATAATGTTTAGAATAATTTTTTATAGTCGTCTTTTTTTTATTTGATTTTTTTCACCAAGATCTCCTTTTTTTTGGACAACTGAACAGCAGTAAAACGATCTGAAAAGCACGAGTCTGAAAAGCGCAAATCGTCTCTCACCAAACTTCTATTAACACGAGATAAACACGAGATTAGCAGAAGAAGCCCAAAGGGTGGCCCAGTGGCTATTGAACTTCCTTTTTATAGTGCCGTCGTACGTGTTGTACGTCACCGCGTTCTTGGCGGTCGGAATTTGGTGTGACCGTGTGTATGGTTTAGATCAAAGCATATTCATGTGTTAGAATGGCCCAGTCAAAGTCCAGACCTAAATCCAATTGAGAATCTGTAGTAAGACTTTGTTGTTTTCTGTTCACCGACGCTCTCCATCCAATCTGACAGAGCTTGAGCTATTTTGCAAAGAAGAATGGGCAAAAATGTCACTCTCTAGATGTGCAAAGCTGGTAGAGACATCCCCAAAAAGACTTGCAGCTGTAATTGCAGTGAAAGGAGGTTCTACAAAGTATTGACTCTGGGGGGCTGAATACAAATGCACTCCACACTTTTCACATATTTATTTGTAAAAAATTTGGAAATCCATTTCTCATTTTCCTTCCACTTCACAATTATGAGCCACTTTGTGTTGGTCTATCACATAAAATCCCAATAAAAGAAATTTACGTTTTTGGTTGTAACATGACAAAATGTGGAAACTTTCAAGGGGTATGAATACTTTTTCAAGGCACTGTATGTGCAGAATAAGGGAGATGAAAGGGTTAATATAGAGATCACATGGAGACAGCCTAAAGATAGTATGTGTTGGAGAGGAGGGGGGGGGGGGCATGAAAGGGTTAATAAAAAGTTCCCGTGTCACTGAAACTGAATGATTGGATCTGAAGATGCTGAGCCATTCATACTTTCCCTAATCATAAATACTGCAATCTCCTTCCCCCTGTTGTAAGCAGAAGGGAAGGGATCAGCACTGTAAATACCATGTGATCCCTTATGATTGGGCATCACATTGATCACAAGGCAGCCATTGTTTACAGTACTGATCCCTTCCCCTTACAAACAATTCCGTGTGATCGCTGTGATGACCAATCACAGCGATCACATGGTACTCAGCCCCTCGTATCAGGTGGGTACAGTGTTTACTGTGTACTGAGCTGCCTAATGACAGCTCGGAATACATTGATCACTGGGCAGAGCGGGCATCTGATCATACTGCAGTAGATAAATGGTTAAGCTGTGTTAGCTCTAAGCAACAATATTTCTGACTGATAAGCAGAGATTTTATTCTCACAGAGGAGGTCTGCAGCTGCCATTAAAGTGGAACTTTACCCTAAAGGGGAAGTTACGATTTATACCCTCCTCCCCCTTCCTCTTCTGTTTTTGCCCCCTTTTTTTCTGGGAGGGGGGCGGCTATCTGTTTTTGACATATACCTGCTCCCACTTCCGGACTGTGCTGGAGCATTCAGTAAGCATAGCATGGCTCACGCATATGCAGTGGGCAACCAACTGTGAAGCCGCAACTGGCTCCCCAGAGTAAACATGCCAGTGCCAGGGACCCGGAAGCCCGGTGAAGAAGTGGTTGGGGTGAGCATGGTGCTGGATCCCAGTATTTGTAGCTGCTGACTTTAATTTTTTTTCAAAGATGCTGAAGAATTGCTTTAATATGTTTTTGTTCTCCATTCATTATTCTGTCTCAAACGTTCGCAGCAAGTAAAAAGATGTAATTCGTAGCAGAGACTGGAGCACCGCAAATGTCATTTTGTCATCCTCTAAAGTCTAAACAGTCACAAATGTGTTCATACATTTCCCCTCTTTATTTCACTGTATCTTTCCTCTTGGTTTATATTTTGTGTTTTCTATACATTATAGGATCTCTTGAAAGACTTTTTGGAAAAACGAGAAAAGGGAGAACTGCTTTTGCAAAAGTCAAGTCATTTCAAGAAAAATGTTTTGCAAAAGGTAAGTGGTAATGTGTATATAACCCATTTCCACCCATATATTCACTGGACCACCAGGAGCAGTTAAATTTGTAGCGAACCCCCTAAAGATCAGCTGGTAAATTTGGCCCATTTCTCCCCCTCACAGCATACACAGCCAGGCACACGCCATTTTCAGCATTCCTTCTTTGGCTCAAAGATCAGTCTAGGATTTTCACTTTTTTGTTTTTATTGGAACAGTAACTTGAATAGAGATGGGAACATGGGATACCCCCAAATTGCAAACTTTACAACTTTAGGACTGCCTGGCCTCTGGCTGCTCTGTAAATGCAGGCTATATTGTACATCCTCTGGCTGCACTGCACTCCTGACTGTACTGGGCAAACTTGTAGTAGTATTGCACGCACATCGCTGTTTTGCACAACTCCTGTCTGCACTGCATTAGCTTAGGAGACCAAACCACCCTACAGTCACTTCTCCTCTGTAAGGCATGATAAAGTACTCACTCAGAATGGTTGGGCTTCCTCCCACCAACTCCCTCCTGGCTCTGGATCCAGCTTTCTTTGGTAGGACCCCTAGATAAGTCTAGGTGGGACCCCGATGTCTTAAAAAACTAACTTTCTCTGCCCAGGGGCAGAAGCCTCTGCACAGGAAACTCCTCCTGAACGATGGCATGCAGGAACCCTGCACACTGCTGTCAAGCCCCTGAATACTAATAAGCTCTCCCTCCACCTTCTGGGAACACCTCCCCAGGAATTGGCCAGAGTACCATAAATATTCAGGCTGCCTGTCTCTAGAAGACAGGGGGGAGTAGCAGAACAGCAGCCAGTGAAACACTGATCAGCCATGAGCAATCAACCCCTGCTCCACTGATTACAGACAAACTAAATTTCCCTAGCAGCCTACTCTGAACTAGGAGGATGCTACACACCTGTAGAGGGACATAATAATTACTGTGCATCTCCAACACAACAAATCTTTTATTCACTGCATTTTGGCTGAAAATACTAATAAAAATATATGCATTGAAGTATATACTGTACATACATCTGTAATCTGATGAGAATACCATGTGACAAAAACCTGTGTCGCCTCCACTACACTTCCAACAGCAGGGGTAGCCCTGCCCCCCCCCCCCCCCCCCCCTGATAAATTCTATTCAATTTTTGTGGAGTTAGACAAATTCTGTGGATAAGCTTAAACTGAATCAAACGATCCCTTACTGCCACTAACTGAAGAAACAGATACTCCCCTCCTATATGTCTTCCCAATCCATGATAGGGAAGTCCTCCTGCCATTTACAATATAGCCTCTCTAGGCCAAAATTAACTGAGGGCATCAGCGCCTTATAAATGTTAGACAATGGCTTATCCAACTGATCGTCTCTTAATAAGGATTCTAGATTAGATTGGAGGAGAGTTACAGGTTGAGAACTAAATTGGGTGGAAAAGGCATGCCTAACTTGTAGGAGTCTAAAAAAAATAATGGTTAGGTAATCCAAACTTTTGTTTAAGGGCATGAAAAGAGACAAGGGCGCCATCTACACATATGTGTTCAATCGTTATGATGCCTTTAACTGCCCACAACCCCGGGTCTAGTGTTAGAGAAAAAATTCAGAGTAATGGGTTGAGCCATAAGGGAGTGCCAGGGGACCAGCTGTGCATTTCTCCCTGGTGTTTGCAGACCTATGCTTGCCATGCCTGAATTACTGTTTTAATTGAGAGCGTGAGGTGAAATGGAGCCTGGGGACCCCTATATAAAGCATTCCTCAATGACTCACAGGACCCCAGAAAGGCAGCCTCAAGGACCACCGAGGCATTTGTATCAACTGATATCACCTACTCTAGTTATGGGCATGGGAGAGTAAGGCAGCATAGTAGTATTTGTGGAGATCCAGGCAGGATAGTCCCCCCCCTGCATCCAGGGCCTCTACCTTTAAGTGAGTTATAACATGGCCACAGTTGCTAACAAATGTAATGTTGTACCAGTTTTTTTTTTTTTTCTTTAAATCTTTTTATTGAGTATAAAAACATACAAACAAACAACAAACATCAGTAAACCTGCCACAGCTTTTGGAATAGACCCACGCAGGAGTCAGTGCCAGCCGGCAATTGGACTGCTTCCATTATTTGTGACATACAGTTGTAGCACATCTACAAGAAAAGAACATACAAACAACCTAGTGTTGTGTTGGCTCCCGCTCTATTGAAATACCTAAGGATCAGATCTTTCAGTGAAGACCCAAGGGGCCATAATAGATATCAAATGAACCTGTATCAGAGTTTATAACTCATAAGAAGGCACTCAATGTAGTAATATCACATCCACCCGTATAGTGGTGTTATGTACATGCTCAATCAGTCCGCGGTTGCCGTGGAGGCCTCCGCTAGCCATTTGGCCCACACTCTATTGTATTTTTTGGGGCATCCCATATTTTGGTATGTTTTTTTATATAGTGATAGTACTTTATTGACATGTGTTTTCCATAGCATTATGGACGGCGGGTCACATTTTCCAACATAGAGTGATCATTTTCCTGGCATAGAAAAGCAGGAGTCCTATCAGAGTTCTCTCTGCGATCCTGGGGGCTAGTTCTTCTACTAGGCCTAGAAGGCATATCTGCGGGGTTAGGGCTATATCTATTCCCACCACTTCTTGTACTACAGATAGTACTTGTGACCAGTACAGTTTTTAATTGCTGGGCAGAACCAGAAGATATGAATAAAGTCGCCCGGATCCCCTGTACATCTCCAGCATTCCGAGGACAGGGAGGTTTTCATTTTATGCACTCTATACGGGGTTATATATGCCCGGTGTAGTATTTTGTATTGTATGAGACGGTCTCGAAGTGAGATCAGGATTTTGAAGGGGAAATCCCACATGTCCTCCCAGTCCTCGGAGTCTAGTCCCGGAATGTCATGTGTCCATCGCTGGCGGAGCTTTGACAGATCCGGAGAGGAGACCCTAAGGAGATGCGCATACAGGACCGAAGTCGGTTTTCTGGTGCATTCATATCTTGTGACCCTCTCCAGATTCGATTGCACTATTTGCGTGCCGTTGGGTATTATTTGGGCTTTAAACGCATGAGATATTTGCATATAGCAGAATAGATGCGCGGTGGGTACATTGTTGTGGGACACCAGGCGATCAAAGGAGTGTATACCGGAGCCTGAGGTGAGGTCAGATACCAGTTTAATACCACACTTATCCCATATTTTGGGGTCCGGCAGTGTGTAAAAATGGGGTAAGGTAGGGTTGTTCCAAAGGGGGGCATGAGGGGAGATTGCATTCCGTGGGAACTTCTCAAGTCCCAGTCCCGCCCTCCATGCCTTCAGAGTCGTGCACATGGAGGTGGTCAAATCATATGGAGCCTTGGGACCCCGAAGAGGTAAATGTGTTAGGGCCTCCACAGAACGGACCACCGCAGCCTCCAGAACTGCCGCAGGGTTGGACGTGTCCGGCACTAGCCACCAAACTGCCGTGACCAGCTGGGCTGCCAGAAAATATTTCTGGCAGTCCGGAAACGCCATACCCCCCTGCGACACCGGACGCATCAGTGTGGACAATTTAAATCTAGGGGGATTTGGGCCCCAGAGAAAGGAGGAGAAAATGCGGTTCAATTTCGTAAAAAATGAGCAAGGTATCCACTGTGGGGAATTACGGAATAAGTAAGTAAATTTTGGTATGATTTTCATTTTGATTAAGTTAATGCGGCCTAATAAGGATAGGGGAAGGTTCTCCCAGGCTTTTAGTTTGGTCTTGACTCCTTGGACCACCGGTTCTAGGTTAAGGGGGATAAAGCTCGATGCGTCTCTCGAGACGTGCACCCCCAGGTACACCATTTCGTCTACCCATTGCAGTTGGAGATCTGGCGGGGCTAGTCTTTTTGCCTCAGGGTCAATAGCTAGCAATTGGGATTTTGTCCAGTTCACCCGTAGTCCTGTTATTTTGGAGAATTCCGTTAATACTTGCAGTGCTCCTCTAAGGGAGGAGTCTGCGTCGTTCAGAAATAGTAGGAGGTCATCCGCGTACAGAGCTACCCTCTCCTCCAGCCACGCTAATTTTAGTCCTTTTATGTGGGGCGAGACCCGTAGTGCCCCCGCCATCGGTTCCATAGCTATGGCAAACAGTGCTGGAGAAAGAGGGCAGCCCTGCCTGGTACCCCTGGATAGTGGGAAGGGGGGAGAGACGTCGCCCCCCAGTCTGACGGCCGCCTTTGGAGATTTGTACATGGTTTGCAGCCAGGCAATAAAAACCAGCGGAAACCCCATCCTCCGCAGAGTTTCCCAATGTTGTACCAGTTATTTTTAATATGCGTTGAATTATTTAGGTTATTCATAAAAAGTTAGATAGTACAATGTTCAAATCAACAACGAAAACAAAAGCAATGAGCAACAGAGTATATATTGCTTTGTTTAGTGACTGATGATTTATTTTTTAGCCATTTAATGTTATGGGAGCTGGAATATAATTTTTAATCACAGTACAAAACTGTCAGCCCCACCCCCTCCACACATTTTAAGAGGTACCTATCCCCAGGGGTGACATCCAGTGACATTACTGAGAATCTTGGCATGGCATCACAGAGGTGCTCAAATGAAAGTTGTTATATTTTTCTTTTCAATGGATCTCTTTGGGCTTTAGGAGCCAAACAGTGGGGTTTGGCATGGTGTAAATAGGTGTTGGTGTGACAATACCAGTACAGCTGTGTATAGTACAGCTGTGCTGATTCTGGTATTCACAGCCTAATGCCATGCATTTCGAGACCCAGCCCTCATCTGCCATTAGAGGGTCTTGTTTTTGTAGCCTTTGCAAAAGCTTGTATGCTAACAGTTTTTACAGACAGGCTGCCCGTGACCTACGGCAATGAAATGGAACAGGGGCACCTTTTTAAAAAGCAGTGGTATGTAATGAGCAGTGCATGCTGGAATACATTGTGGTTTTGTTGCAAATGTGCGGGAAAAGGTGAACTAACCCTTTAACCATCTGCGGCCTGCTTACAGTACATTTACCGACCTTTGTTGTGATTGGACACAGCACGAGTTTATCAGCAGATTACAGGCAATAATTTTACAGCCAATCACAATTTCCTCTATGGGACTTTGAAAGGCGGAAAATCCTTATCAATCAGTGTTAAAAACATATTTATATTTCATTTGAAAAGTTAAAATCATGGAGGTATAACATGATAAAAATCAAACTTGGATGCATATACAACTAAGGTGCAATATCAAAAGATATACAGACAACCACTGAACTATGTCAAATAAAGAGATGAGACAGAGGATGCCCAACGCGTTTCAAGTTTTGTGACAGTAATCCTCTTCTTCAGGGGATAGTGGTTCAATAACGAATATTTAATTGTCTACAATCAATAGAGAACAAAAAGCAGTAAGCATTTATCATTGTACATAAATAAGAAAGCTATACGATAACAGTATTATAATATTACATAATTAGTAAAGTTGAATAAAGACACCAGTCCATCCAGTATGAGTGTCTACAATTGTCCCTATCCATGTACATTGCACACTCACATCTGTCCCTACGCTCAAGGAGCCCACAATTCAAGGTCCCCATTCATATACTAGGGCCAATTTTGGACAGAAGCCAATTAACCTACCAGCATGTCTTTGGAGTGTGGGAGGAAACCGGAGAACCCGGAGGAAACACACGTGGGCACAGGGAGAACATGCAAACTCCAGGCAGGTAGTGTCGTGGTTGTGATTCGAAACCAGGGACCCTTTTTACTGCTAGGTGAGAATGCTACCCACTACACCACTGTGCCACAATATTGACACTGACCATATGTTTTAAATATCACCAGTATTGCATCCTATTAAAAACACAGGAAGGGTTTGCTGCCATGTATTATCAAGGCTGGTAAAAAAAGCAGTGGGGGAAGAAATTGGAGCACGGCAGATCCGGGACCAGGACCAGCCACAAAGGGCACTTTCCATCCACCCAAATCCAAAAGTACCACAGATGAAACAGGAATAAAACTTAGGTTTCTAGGGCATAGCGAAAAAGGAAAAACTACCACAAAGTGTACGTGACTGGATGGTATGGTTCTATATATAAATAGGAAAAATGGTCATTTAAATAGTACACAAACCTTATAAGTGGCTGATATGTTGGTAGCAAACAAATGAGGAAGTTGGGGTGTGAAAAGAGTCGGACAAGTCACACCAGATATCCATAGAAAGACTATAATTAGCATGGATCACAAAAAGTGTGCCAAAGATATATTGTATATACAAAAGAAGTAGTAATGAAAATCCATGAAGGATGGATAGCATCCAGCTCAAGTGAGCTCTGCAAAGTTTTGCCCAAAAATCTAATTATTACCTGTAGTCCGGTAGAAATCTGCTCGGTCTGCATGGTGCAAAGGGCAGCATGAGACTAAGCTGGGAGATGTCCGCCTTTAAAAAAGCATCTCTTTGTTTTTTTTTTGCCTTCCTCTGGATCAACTGTGGGTATAGAATGGGGTATATGGGATTGTACAATATTATTATTTTTTTTTTTTATGTGTGGTTGAACTGGATGGACTTGTGTCTTTTTTCAATCTAACTAACTATGTAACTAACTATGTAACTAGATGTATCCTCTATAGCTGTGGTTTAAATGAGGTCTGGGTCAGAGGGAGGGAGTGTCCTCCGAGTCCCCGGTGCGCAGGCGCCCCCCCAACAGTGTCATCCCGGCAAGGGATATTTCTGTTGCAGGAGGATTTTATTCCAATCACCACCACGCATACCAGGATGTATGCGATCTAGTATCAAAAAGATATTTTTGGAAAATTTCCATCACGGATAGTCGCGACATGTCTGGGAGACTTGGATTACATGATTTCATAGATGCTATATGTCAGTACGCTCGCTGCCAGAATTCTAACATTGTCTTCCCTACATAGAAACACGCACAGTCACATAACAGAAGGTAGACCACACCAGGGGTTCGGCAATTTGCATAATGTTTAGGTTGATACTTTTCTCCATTAGGTAATTTTATATATTTTGCTATGCTCATAAATTGACAATAGCCATAACCCCCACATCTGTACGTCCCTGGACTTTTACAGGGATCTCTCTTTCCCCCTCCTCCCATGAATTTGCTGTAACTAATTGGTCTTTTAGGGATTTGGCCCGTTTGAACGTGAAAGAAGGAATATCAGATACGAATGGTCAATGGACCAATGGTTGGATCAAGTTTCAACACATGCCAATATTTTTCAATAATGTTTTTAATCATTTAATGTTGATTCGAAAATTTGGCAATAATACGTATTGGGTTGGTCTTGTTTTTAGAGGACGCAGGATTGTATATAAGGTCATGTCGTGTTCTTATACAAGCCCTTTTAAAGGCTTTTTTAAAACATGTGATCGCGCCAATAACCTTTCTTTTAGGGAGTCTGCTTCCTTCTTAAAAACATTATCATTTGAAACAATTCCTTCTGACCCCTAGGTATTGACTTTATGGGATTGAGGAGATTAGAGGTTAAGGATGGAAGCTACTTGCGTGCAGTATAGAGTTACCGGCTGTAGGTTTCCGGTAAAGAGAGCTGATTAGTAGGCCATCTTTGTTCTTATGGATTGTTACATCCAAAAAATGAATGGAGCTACAGTCGGAAACCATGGTGAAAGTTAGGTTGAATATGTTATTATTCAATTCTTGAAGGAAGGACTGTGGCCAATCAGAGCACAGATCTGTGTGTTTGTAAACACAGGCTCTGGTTGGATTTCTCCCTGCCACTCAGAACTGAAAGCAAGGAGAGAAACCTTGAGCTGTGCGTAAAAGCATCATGCATACACTTGCATACATGTACATGGTTGAATTTCGAAAGAATTTTCTTTTGAAAATCAGAAAATTTGTGCGTTTTGTGATCCGATGGTACCACCATTGATTTAGAAATTCGGCCAACCAAGCCTTCAATTTCACCTCCTGTTGCTACAAAAATTTTTTTTTGTGGCTGGGAATCTTCTATTCTTTCCGGGAATTTTCTTTTCTTGCACATGCGCATTTCTTTTTCCATTACATTTCTCGCACGATTATCCCATCAAAATCGTTAGTTTTTCAAAAAATTTCCAACATGTCTGATTACTCAAATTTGATGGCCACACGAAAATCGGCTGTTGCTGCAGCCCACTAATGGTGCAAAATACTAATGAAAATTCTTAGATAAGATTTTCGAAGGAAAATTCTTTCTAAATTTGACCCATGTATGGCCTGCCTTAGGCACACAATTAACCCCTTGATTGCCCTCCTAATCACCCCTGCCACCCAGCCAGTGCCATTAGTACAGTGACAGTGTACGGTATTGTTACGAGCACTGTATTAGTGTCACTAGTGACATCAGTGTCATTAGCGACCCTCCCAGCCAATGTCAGCGCCAGATTGCCCGACACACTATCCCAGTCACACTATAAGTCGCTGATCACCGCCAATACTAGTATAATGTTTATACGGATCAATATATTGATCATGATTAGAACTATAGTAGTGTTCCGAATAGTATATTGTCCCCAAAAATGCAGTGTTAGCAGGATTAGCCCTCGATCACTGCCAGCACTCGTGACATGTAGCAGAATAAATTTTGGCCCTAAATTTATGAAGAAAAGTGATTTTATTAAATATTTTTTATAACAGAAAGTAGAAAATTTCGCATTTTTTTTTAAAGCTTTTGGGGTTATTTTTGTTTGTTTATATAATAAAAAATAAAAAAAACGAGTTGTGATTAAATACCACCAAAAGAAAGCTCTATTTGTGGGGCTAAACATTTTATAAATGTAATTTGTTTACAGTGTTAGATGACCACATAATTGCCAGATAAAGTAGCGCATTGCTGATTGGCAGAAAATGCTCCGGTCATGAAGGGAGTAAAACCTTCCGGAAGTCAAGTGGATAAAGAGTAGTATCACCATCATCATCTGTAATAAACATTGTCTAGAAACGTTATTATCACTTGAATGAGATATACTGGACTTTTTAATATTTTTCCTTTCTTTATATTAGGCAGAGCTTTCTATCTCCAGGGATGGATTCCTCCACATTGGTGATGTAGTCATGCTGCTGAATCCAGAGAACAGCGAGCAATCATTAAGTAATCCATCGCCGGTAAATGGGAACTACACTCTCTCGGTTAACCCAGATGAAAGTGCTTTACATTTAAAGAGCAACCTAACAGCACCGAGTGGAGTCAGTGGCAGTAGCAATGTCAAGCCATGTGCCAGGAATGCTTTCATTATAACAAGGTATAGCATATGTTTTCATCACATTTCTAACATAAACTCATAAATAACATAAATGAAAAAAAATGATGGAAACGTATTCATAATTTTTTGTTCTGCTTCATATTGCAGGCAGGTCCTAAACATGTAACCCCAAGATGCACATACAGTACACTATAGTGCATATATGTAACATGCATTGGGTCAAAAACACAGTGTTTAATTGAATAACATGGTACCCATGACACTTTGGTACAGTGTCCCAAATTTGCACGGATACCATACTATTCAATTACCGTATATACTCGAGTATAAGCTGAGTTTTTCAGCACATTTTTTTGTGCTGAAAATGCCCCCGCTCGGCTTATACTCGAGTCAAGCACTTTTCTGCAGCAGAAAATAACATTTTACGACCCGACTTTGGGGCCCCGTATCTCAGGGCCACTTGTTGCTAGGAACCCCCAAATTTGGTGTGCAAACCAAGTGGAACTAACACCAAGTGACCCCGAGATACGGGGCCCCAAAGTCGGTCAACTGTGTCCATCTGCAGCAATGTCATTTTGGGACCCTTTGGGTCCAGAGATGCCAAATTATGGCTGCAGCTAGGGGGTATTTAGGAACCCTTAACCACCAAGTTTAAAGTTCGGGGGACCTATGGCTGCAAATGGGCACAGTGAGGCTGTAAATGGGCATTGTTGACCGTCTTTTCCACTTACAGTAGCTGCGCATTGCTCGCCCTAGGCTTATACTCGAGTCAATACATTTTCCCATTTTTTTTGTGGTAAAATTAGGTGCCTCGGCTTATATTCGGGTCGGCTTATACTCGAGTATATACGGTAATCACTGTGTTTTTGAGCCATTGCACATTACAAATTTGCACTGTAGTGTAACTGCATCATGTCATGTGATGAAGTGCAGAAAAGACCACCATACCGTACATGAACAGGACCATAGTGTGTGAGCACTTTGTTGTTCCACCTGCTCTGTGTTCTGTTCACAACTTGAGCAGAAATTGTTCAGACTTAAGTGATTCTGTCACTAAATTAAATCCAGTCAATATCTGGCTCCCTGCAAACTAGAGATTTAATGGTAACCTCTTCTGCCGCCTGGGCCACATAAGTGAGTAGAAACTGCCGGATAAATATGCTAAAGAATCTGACACTTCTGGTAGTGGTGATTTTCTGGTCCCTCCTTGCTAGACACTGTGGTTTACCCACTGGCCTCTACATCAAAGCACACAGTAATGACATAGGGACCGGTGGATCGAACCACAGAGCACGGTGGGGGACCAGGCATCTGACACTACTGGAGCTCTGCACTCTCCACTCTGCTTAGCTTGTGGTTTATTTTCTTACTGCAGTGGTCTTTGGTGCAGTCAGTGGCAGAGGTTAGAATTCAATGGAGTAGATTTAATAAATTAAAATAACCTGTTCACTTTAGAAGAGAATTTCCACTTTGCAGGGGCAATTTCTCTTAGCTTAGTGAATGTGGTGAATATTCACTTTGCAAAAGAATAGCAAATCGCATACAAGGAAAAAATCTGCCTTTTTGCTTGCACATGATTGAAAGATGGTAGTCAGCAGAGCATCACCTCTAAGCTAAAGGAAAATACCCTTGCAAAGTGAACAGCCTATTTACCTTTGGAAAAATCAATCCCCATGTCTTGATTTTTTTTAAATGACAGAGTTGCTTTAAAATAAATCCTAGATCTCCAATAAAGAAGAGAATCTGCACTTTACCTATACTGGAAACCAATTTGTTTGACAAATATCTTCCTGATGCTTCATGTTGTCAGGTCCTATACAAGTTTTAAACCTTCTAAGCATGTCAGATCTTACACAGGACTATGCATACTTTCTGGTGCCCATGTGACCATGCTACAGCCTGGGTTCTCAGCCATCTAATAATGCATTGTGTAGAGCCAGGTGGAGTGTGACGTACATTATTTCACCAGACCTGGAACTACCAGTTCCTATTATTTAGTTTGGAGTGATGGGGTGGTGGGCAGTGGCGTCACTAGTGGGTGGCTTTTTGGGCTATAGCCCCGAATCTGGGGCCCATAGCCCTGAGTCTCTGCAGGGGTCCCCAAGTGGAGGGGAGGCTCTCTGGGGTTTCTGATGTAAGTGGGGGGCTCTCTGGGGACCCTGATTTTAAGGGGGAGGCTCTCTGGGGACCCTAATGTAAGGGGGGTTCTCTGGGAACCCTGATGCAAGTGGGGGGCTCTCTGGGGATCCTGATGCAAGGGGGAGGCTCTCTGGGGATCCTGATGCAAGCGGGAGGCTCTCTGGGGACTCTGATGCAAGGGAGAGGCTCTCTGGGGATCCTGATGTAAGTGGGGGACTCTCTGGGGATATATACACACACGTATATTACTGTGTATGCCCCCTCAAGCGTATGACTTTCTTTACTACGCTGCTATGGGCTCTAGCCCCGGATCTTTTGTAGACCTAGCAACGCCCCTGGTGGTGGGTAGTGTAGGAAAGGTAAGGACAATGTGCTGCACCATTTGTAACATGTCACTTTACACCCGTATGTAGGGTGTGACATATAACAGGCTCCAGTACATGTTCCCCTCTAACCCCCCGATAGACCCACCCCGGGACAGCAGGTGAGGGTTCCCCACTCCACCCAGCCGCGTCAATCATTTAGAGACATCTGTGAATAAATTAACTAGTGGCTGTGTACTTGTAGCCACTGTGGCTAACAGCTTGTAAGTTCTCAACTGACTGCAAGGGTGATGATGAGCAGTCGTAGTCCATTCATAAGTCTTCCCGCTTTCTAACAGAAAGTCCGTATGGAGGTACAAGCAGAAAGCTGGAAGACTTGTCTGCAGGAGCCTGATATCCATTGTTCACAGATGCAATGCTTTGGAGGTTTCTTGGGCAAGAATAGAAAATGTGCATTTTTTGTTTTTCCTGCAAAAATTTGAGCATTCATTCTTTTTTCCCTAAAGGTCCTTTATCCTTTTTATCCTTTAAAGTCTGTCTAATAAAATGTCTTTTCTATTTAAAAGTGAATTAGTTAAAGATTTGATAGATTCAAAGACTTTTACCTATTTTATACATCATTCCTCTATTATATTTATTTGAGTGGAGCAGAAAGTAAATTGAAACCCAGAGAACAGTTTTTGCTAGAGGAGTTCTATTCTCACTTTCTAATGCAAAAATTGAATAAGAAAAGCTGTGTGAGAAAGCCTTGCTATGTGGTAAACAGTGGAGGAGAACCAATATAGTCCAACTCAAGTCTCTGCACCATTCTCCTGTGAGCCCAGGAAAACAATGTGCCCCCCCAGGTGCAAGTCCATGACAGCCTGGGCCCAAAGGAAGAGGGTTGAATGATACTGGCCATCATTGAGCCCTGAAGACTAAGGACTTCTCATGTTTGAAATAGACTATTATATTAAAGCTGAATTTCAGGTGTGGTTTGTATTGCTTATATATTAAAGAGCTGGGTGACAAGAGATCAAGGTTTGGTACCACATCCCATCTAATACAAGAAGAAGAAAGGAAGGGGCAGGTGGGACTTTTAAGGTACCAAAGATTAGAGTAAACAATCAATTTAGAAAAATATTAATTTTATTTAAACAATTCTTTAAAATCGCAATAAACATTTGCAAGAATCTCGTATCATTTCAACCACTTCTTACTCTACATGTTTCGCTCAGACGAGCTTCCCCAGGAGTTTTTATTTATTTTTTTGGGGAGTTTATTCAGGAGTTTTTTTTTCAGGAGTTTTTTAAGGAGTTTTTTCACTTCCAAAAAAAACTCCTGAGGAAGCTCGTCTGAGCGAAACATGTAGAGTAAGAAGTGGTTGTACATGTCAAAAGAAAATATGAGATTCTTGCAAATGTTTATTGTGATTTTAAAGAATTGTTTAAATAAAATTTATATTTATCTAAATTGATTGTTTACTCTAATCTTTGTTACCTTTAAAATTTCCGCCTGCCCCTTCCTTTCTTCTATTTGTATTGCTTAGTTACAGGGGTCCAGCTTGGGCCAATTTAAGTATGCATATTTCAAACCTGTGGTAGTGGAGAATCACTGTAGTAGTTGATGATAGTACAGTGATCGCCTCTGTCTTTCAGATTTTTGTGCCGAAAGGCTGCCCTGCTGCATAGTAACCATAGGGAGTCTCTTGCTCAGTATGGCCTCCATTCAGAGAACAAAGTGTTCTCTGATTGAACAAGGTGGAGAGACGGGTGGTGGCATCACATTCTCTCCATGTGGTTACAGTGCAGCAGAGCAGCCACCCCAGAAGACCATGCTGATCAATGTAGCAGTAACGATTAATATAGTGATTCTCTGCTTCAGCAACAATCCCTCAGGTGTGAAATAAGCAATAATAAGCTGGACCCATGTAATTATGCAATACAAACTATATCTGCAATTCAGCTTCAAAGTGGAACTATAGTGCCCCCCCCCCCAAAAAAAAAAATATGTATGTGCTGCAGTACTTAGGTTGCATTGCTACTGAATATAAAGCAGCGTTGTCCTTCATGTAGGCTGTGTCACCTGCTGGCACGACAGTGGGAGGAGTGAGATGTTGCAGGGGTGTGGCAGTCAGGATTGTCACTACTGATTCACAAGCCTGTAGCTTGTCAATCAGCACCTGGCCACACCCGATTCTTGCCACTGCATTCTGGTTTGGCAGCACTGACTGTTGCTGAAATTCTCCCACTGTGAGCTGCAGTGTCTGGTAGGGGGATGTGTGAGACACAAAAGAAGGAACATTTGGTTGACTCAAGGGATATAAAGGACGTTTGTTCTTTTAATTTATGATGCTCTCGCATGACATAGTTAATAGATTTAAAGTGTTTGTTACCCCAACATTTCATATTCCTGATATGTGTCTGTTGTACCATGGACTTATGTTAAAAAGTATCCTGTTCTCTTATAATGCTTCCTTGAAATACCTGATGATCCTGCCAGTCCCCCTGCTGTCTTATTTCAAACTGACTACGTTAGGCAAAGAACCTCATCCATCCCAGCGTGGTCAGTTTTCTGGATGTGCTGAGAGAACAGCCCTCCTGTAATCCAATGGTCAGACTTATACTGACATACCCCCTGTACAGCTGATCACTGGGAAGATCAGTCTTCTGCTCTTTCTCTGCCTAATGCTGGCAAGCCCCCTTCTATCTCCACCCCACCCCTCTAAGCCCCTTATGCAGGCTGAGAAGAGAGATTATGTGATCATTTATTTTTAAGGAAAAGAAAGGAAAGCTATTTAAAATGTGCGTGTGTGTGTGTGTGTGTGTATATACCGGTATATATATATATATATATATATATATATATATATATATATATATATATATATATATATATATATATATATTACATATATACACACACACACATGTTTTGCCTTTCATTGCTATTTTAATAGTTTTTTTTTTTGCAAGGTGAGGATTCACATATACTTTAAAGTGGATGTAAACCCTTAGACCCCTTTCACACCACAACGCCAATAGCGTCAGCGGTAAAACGCCGCTATTTTTAGCGCGTTTTACCGTCGGATTTGCAGCGCATTTCGTCCGCTATCGGGCGCTTTTAACCCCCCCGCTGGCGGCCGAGAAAGGGTTAAAACCCCTGGCAAAACGCCGCAATAGCAGCGTTTTGCCAGCGGTATTACAGCGCTGCCCCATTGATTTCAATGGGGAGCAGCGCTGGAGGAGCGTTGGAGGAGCGGTGAGTTCACCGCTCCTTCACCGCTCCAAAGAAGCTGCTGGCAGGACTTTTCCCGATGTCCTGCCAGCGCACCGCTGCAGTGTGAAAGCCCTCGGGCTTTCACACTGCAGACAATGGTGCGGCTGTTTAATGCCGCGTACACACGGTCGGAATTCTCGTCGGAAAAAGCTCTGATGGATTTCCCGTCGGAATTCTGACGGAATTTCGCTCAAACTGTCTTGCCTACACACGGTCACACCGAATTCCGACGGTCAGTAACACAGCGGCATAAAACACGTTTGACAGCACTATAAAAGGGAAGTTTAATGCTTCCGAGCATGCGTCAAATTGTTTCCGAGCATGCGTCGGAATTTTGCGTGTCGGAATTGCATACACACGATCGGAAAATCCGATAGAAAGGTTTTCCGTCGGAAAAATTGAGAACAGGTTCTCAATCCAAAGTCCGTCAGAAATTCCGACAGAAAAAGACCGATGGGCATACACACGGTCGGAAAATCCGTTGATAAGCTCCCATCGGACTGTTTCCATCGGAAATTCCGACCACGTGTACGCGGCATTAGGGTGGATTGCAGGCGCTATTTCTAACGCTATAGCGCCTGCAAAACGCCCTTGGTGTGAAAGGGGTCTTACATCTACCCCGTGAAGTGACTGTCTTCAGGTGATACACAGAAAGGAAACAAATCCTCCTACATACGTTGTACCTATTTATTCACAGCCCGTTCTTCTCTTCATCCATTCAAAGTGCTGGGTTTTAAAGCTTGTCTGAGAGTTCAGAAAAAAGTGGGCTGAGAGCTGAAGTTACACTTTGCAGAGCTCAGTGAGGAGAGGTCTGATAGATGATTGGAGGGAAGGCGCACAGGAACAGAGCTGAGGCTGTTAATCTGCTGAAGTTCCCTCCCCTGTCACCTTTTTTCTCTTGATGTCAGGAAAACCTGTCAGAAGTGATTCATGCTGATAGCAGAGGAACAAAACAGCAGACAGAAATGATGCTTAGCACTCTCAATTGAGACAAGCACACACTATACAGGGATATGCTTTGTTCATATTTCATATCTGAGGTTTACAACCACTTTATAACCTGTTTACACTGCCTTCAGATTTACTCTAAAAGCTCTTAAACTCTGACTATTCTAAAGTAACCGTATTTAATGTTTTTCCATGTTATTGGGGAACAGTGTGGATGGCAGTGAATGCGGGGAACCTCTCCATTATGGACAGAACTTTGCGTTAAGGACAACAGATGGTTTTATGGGACACGTAAGTGAAGTTGGAAAATATTTCATACACTGTCTGAGACCATAAAACCCACCTTGCTTTTCTAATAGTGATGCTTCTTAAATAAATCCCACTTTCACAATACACCACTTAACTCTTTTGCATTAGATTATTCATCAGTTTTTTTTTTTCAGAGGATTATGTCACCTCGGCATAAAGAATTGTTCTAGGAGAAAATTACATTGAAAGTGCAGAGCAATTTGTAATGTTAGCCACTTGCCCACTGGGCACATAAACCCCCTTCCTAACTAGACCAATTTTCAGCTTTCAGCACTCTCACATTTTGAATGACAATTACTCAGTCATGCAACACTGTAGCCATATTAATTGTTTGTTATTTTTTTAACACAAATAGAGCTTTCTTTTGGTGGTATTTAACCACTTAGGCTACTTTCACACAGGGGCGTTGCGCGCGGTGGGGGTAAATCGGCGCAATATTTAGCGGCACTTTACCGCCGTTTTAGCTGCGCTATTTGGCTGCTAGCGGGGCAGTTTTAACCCCCGCTAGCGGAAGAATAAGGGTTAAAACCGCCCGCAAAGCGCTTTGCAGGTGGATTTGCAGCGATGCCCCATTGTTTTATATGGGAAGGAGCGCGTTAGGAGCGGTAAATACACCGCTCCTACAGCGCTCTAAAGATGTGGCTTGCAGGACTTTTTTGTCCTGCAAGCGCACCGCTCCAGTGTGAAAGCCCTCGGGGGCTATTGTGTTCTGCCGGCAGGGAGCATATGGAGCCTTCCCCACCGGCAGTATACAATGATCACTGCTAGCGTTTATAACCGCTGATTGTAACCGGAGGTTAAAAAACTGACACGCTGGTTTTACCCAAGTTGATCGATGTTTCGACTTCAGTACAACCAGCCTGCCCATAGATGGATTGGAAATTTCAGCCAGTCCCTTCTGAACCGGCCAAGATTCAATCCATACATGGCCTAATTCAATTGTAATGACAATAATTATAGTAGCTTAGCTGTGGAACAATTAGCGCATTACCATGTAGGCTGCACAAGTACCATGCAGTAGAGATTTAATTGCACATTGTCCAATGCTTTATTTGTTTTTTAATAATTGATCACTACTTACTATACTTACTGCTACCCATAATACCAATTAACTGCTAGCATTTTTATAGTTGTATTGTTTTCTCTAGATATATATTTTATATGACAACACGGTATTATTACATTTGTTTCTCATCACTGCACCTTATGACCAATAAATTGTACCTACGGGAAAAAAATACATCCATTTAAATGTCATTATACACTGAAATGATTTATTGTTTTATCTGTCTATATGTTTTCCAGTTATATCTGACGAGTGACCAAAAAACGTTTCTAAAAAGCAGTAAGAAATCTCATTTGCAAGAAGTTAGTTTAACAGATCAGCCATCATATGAAACCTGCTGGCAGTTCGTCTATTTGGATCCACAAATGAGAATGGAACATGAAGGATTCCCTGTTTCAGTATGTATAATGTATATTGTTGTTAGTACAGTGTTATTCTCCAAGGCGTTAAAAGCTTTTATGAGAATATTTAATTTGGTAATTAAACAGGGCAATATAATATATTGTATATTGTATTATATATTATATATTAATATGGTTTTAGTGCTGCAAAGGGAATATATCTTGCTCAAGAATGGCATTTTACATGTGTTAAAGCCAAAAAATAAAAAATAAATTGATCACAAAGGACATAACTTATAGTAGGTAGGATATGTCCCTTGTGCTGATGCCTCTTTTTTTAGGTGAAATTCTCCTCCACCTAATCTTCCAGCAGCCATGCCTGCAGCATGTTTACTGCCCAGTGATTCCTTCCATAGAACCCGATCTACAGCATCTATGAATGAAATGCGATCTATGAATGGAGGGGGCAGACTGTTCAGCCATCCACCATCCTCCATTCGTAGATCATGTGACTCATAGAAGCTGTAGTATGGCTTCTGTGAATGACGAGGCTGGGCAGAAAGCATAGTTGGGCTCTCTTAAAGTGGAGGGCCACCCTAAAAAAAAAAGAACATTAATATTCTTTAAAAAAATGTAAAAAAAAAGAATTTGAAAAAAAATATTTTTTTTACCTGTACGGAAATCTGTCTTTCTGAAAATTAGCTAAATGCGCTAAAACACACAAAGCGCTTGGGGTGCCATTATTTCTTATTTCCTAATGCCACCCCAAACATGGGTAGCAGCCAAGAGTTTTTTGAGTGTTCTCCATGCGGAAAATCATGCAACACAAAATGTGCTTGGCTCTTGTCCAAAATTTGGTACATGTGCTTCTTTTTGGACACATTTATGGAGTGGAGGGGGCCCATCAAATGAGTGGTGACACTCCAAAAACATGCTAAAAAAACACCCAGCAAAAATGCAATGCTTCAGCATCGCTCAAGTGTGAATGGGGCTTAAATGTGGGGCTAGTCATACATGTACAGATTTCTCTCGCATTGCATTGTATTCTGAAAGCTGGCACCTGTGGCTGTCAGAACTCCCGACTGGATGCAGTCACTGTTCAGCCCACAATTTTCCACCGGCTCCCCTTGACAAAAGTCAATTTAAAATCTACTTTTGTCAAGCCAGATGGTGGTGACGGAGCAACCCATGTTTCGAAGTTCAGCCAAGTCAGTAGGCAGTCCAAAATTCAAGCTGTCTATGGCAGTTCTAATTTTTTTCCTTTGCCAATGTTTACAGCAACTGGCACCATATATAAACAATTCAGGTTTCAAACAGCTCATTTGTACATCAGTGGAAGAAAAATTCTAGTCCAGTCTGTGCTTCAAGAAGACCTTGTTGTTCCATTGTTGGGTTCCTCCATCTTTTTTCTTCCAAAGCTTAGAGAATGTAAAGCCATGTGTCAGTCATAGACTGCATGTCAAAGTCACCTCTGGTTTCCTGCAACAAATATGTGTCACTGCCCTCTGCATACATCAGTGGTCAGGGGAAGTGGTTCGAAATAGCGATAAGAACTTAAATAAGCCAAAGCTTACAGAATTTTCTTTCCTGCCACGGTTCCTACGGGTGGAAGGAAAGAATATTGCTCCCTCCTGTCTTGCTATTGTGTTCTGCCAGCGGGGAGCCTTCCTTGCTGACAGAACAGCAGAGATCACATGCAAAAAATCTGACAGGCTGGTTGTTTCGAAGTCGATTGATGGATTGACTTCAGTACAATCAGCCTGCCCATAGATGGATTAAATCTTGTCTGGTCCCTGCTGAACCAGCCAAGATCCAATTCTTCTATGGCCGGTTTTAGTTGTTGAATTGAAGAAAGGCATTTAGGACAGTTATTGGAGCAGAAGATGAAGGTGCCAATGTGCCAACATGTTTGGAGAATGGTACAGTTCACTTTATTATTTTAGTATAAACCATATGAAAATATATTTTTATTAAATAATGACTGTGCAAGAAAACATAATAAAGAAACAGCTTAACACAAATTATAGATAAGTCATTAAAAGTTTATTAAAAATTTAAAATTTCCTTCCTTAATGTCAGGTGTCTATTTCTTTACTCTGAGCTGGATCCTGACCTGCTGTATTCTCAGTGAACATCTATATCTAGGGCAGCCATTCTCAACCAGGGCTCCATGGAACCCTGGGTTTCCTCCAGAGGTTGCTAGGGGGTTCCTTGAGCTGTGGCTGATGAACCACCTATTTGATGATGTCTACAGAGTTCAAGGTTCAGCACCACTTAGCAAAGCCATCAGCATGACACCAAATATCTTTTTAGCTGTCTTTAACCACTTGCCTACCAGGAACGAACACCTCCTTCCTGACCAAGCCATTTTTCAGCTTTCAGCGCTGTCGCATTTTGAATGACAATTGCGCGGTCATGCAACGCTGTACCCAAATAACATTTTTATCATTTTTTCCCCACAGATAGAGCTTTATTTTGGTGGTATTTGATCACCTCTGCGTTTTTTTATTTATTGCGCTGAAAAAACAAAAGAAGAGGGACAAGTTTGAAAAAACATAATATTTTTTACTTTTTATTATAATAAATATCCAATTTTTTTTTTTTTTTTAAACAATTTTTTTCCTCAGTTTAGGCCGATACGTATTCTTCTACATATTTTTGGTAAAAAAAATCGCAATAAGCGTATATTGATTGGTTTGCGCAAAAGTTATAGCGTCTACAAAATAGGGGATAGATTTATAGCATTTTTATTATTATTATTTTTTTACTAGTAATGGCGGCGATCTGCGATTTTTATCATGACTGCGACATTGCGGCGGACATATCGGACACTTTTGACAAATTTTGGGGACCATTCACATTTATACAGCGATCCGTGCTATAAAAATGCATTGATTACTGTATAAATGTGACTGGCAGGGAAGGGGTTAACACTAGGGGGCGCTGCAGGGGTTAATATGTTCCCTATATTAGTGATTCTAACTGTGGGGGGAGGGGACTGACTGGGGGAGGGGACCGATCGGTGTCCCTATGTACAAGGGACACACCATCGGTCTCCTCTCAGTGACAGGACGTGGATCTGTGTGTTTACATACACAGATCCAAATCCTGCTCAGTTACTGGGCAATCGCGGGTGCCCGGCGGACATCGCGGCCGCCGGGCACGCGCATCGGGTCCCGACGCAGCGGGCACGCCTCCCGCGGCGCGCGCGCCCCCCTAGTGGCCAAAATGTAGACAACGTCATATGACGCCGTCCCGCCACAAGAGCCGCACCACTCCGCCGTCAATTGACAGTGGGCGGTCGGCTACAGGTTAAGGGTGGCATTCAGAACACCACTTTAAGGGAGATATTCTTCCTATTGACCACCAATATAAGGAGCATTGTTCCTATTGAGCCCTGATGATTTGGTTTTAGGAAGGGTTTCTCGAGATATAAAAATTATTTTTGTGGTTACTCTAGGGTTAAAAGGTTGAGAAAGCCTGATCTAGGGTGATCGGGCAATTGCTACGAGAAAATCACCCATGTGCATCATCAGCCTAATTCTGTCATTTGTAAACATGATAGATAAACCTTATACTTATATTATTTCTGTTTTATTGATTTTAATATCAATACCAATAAAAAAACTAAAGCCAACTTGTATATACAGGCAAATACAAAACTCCTCATCGTGCACAGCAAAACAAACAGATGTCTCGCTGTTCTCAGGAAATACATCTTATGGTAAGTACAATCATTTTTTTATGTCCTGACTCCTGATGCCTCAGATGTATGCCTGGTGATAAACTATAAATCTGATTACTAATGCTAACTTATTTCTATAATGCATGCAATCCCTTTTAACGCATACAATTCTCTTTCTGGTTTTGAATGGCAAGAGAAAACGAAATACTTTTTATTTATTTGGCCTCACATACAGATAGTTGTCAATCATATGAACATATAAAAGAATTGTAATGTATTAATTATTAGACATGTGCACTGCCAAAAAATTTGTTCGTTTTCATTTTTGTTCCATTCGTTTTTTTTTCTCCATTTTTTGGGTTATTCGTTATGATCGCTATTAGTAAATTCGTACATTAGTACATTCGTACATTCGTAAATTTGTAAATTCGTACATTCATAAATTAGAAAATTTGTATATTCGCAAATTCGTAAATTCGTAAATTTGGAAATTCGAAAACCCGAAAATTTTGAAAATCTGAAATAGTAACTAACTATTAAATTATAGGTATTGTAATTTCCTTTCAAATTTGTCTGTTAGTGAACGTAATGAATACAAATTTATGCGAAGTTATGAATTATCCGAAAAATAACAAAAACCGCATCTAAACAAATGGAATGGAACAAATTAATAATAAATAATAATAATAAAACGTTTTTTTTTATTATTATTGTTATTTATTATTATTAATTCATTACGTTCCATTCGTTTCGATACAGCAATCATTATTTCGTATAATTCGTAACTTCGGATAAATTTCTATTTGTTACATTCACTAACAGCCAAATTTGAAAGGAAATTCCAATACCTATAATTTAATAGTTAGTAATAGTTAAGTTATTATTAGTTAATTTATTATTTCCGATTTCCGAATTTACTAATTTTACGAATGTACGAATTTACTAATTTACGAATGTACAAATTTACGAATGTGCAATTGTACGAATGTACAAATTTACAAATGTGCAAATGTACGAATGTACGAATTTACGAATGTGCAAATGTACGAATTTACGAATGTGCAAATGTACGAATTTACGAATGTACGAATTTACTAATTTTCGAACATTCGAATTTACGAATATTCGGAAAAATTTGTTAGTTGTTAAAAAAATAATTCGGAAGGAAACGAATTGCACATGTCTATTTTATATACAGTTCAATCATAAAATAATTAAAGTTGGTGATTTAAACAGATTCCTCCTTCCACACTAACAAGGTAGAGGGTGGACTCTCCCCCCGTTAAGACATTGGGGGAGATTTACTAAAACTGGTGCACTTAGATTCTGGTGCAGCTGTGCATGGTAGCCAAGCAGCTTCCAACCTCAGCTTGTTCAATTAAGTTTGGCAATAAAACCTTGAAGCTGATTGGTTTGTTTCTATGTAGAAGTGTGCCTGATTTTTCACTCTCCAGCTTTAGTAAATATACCCCATTGCGCTGATTCTGCACTGCCAGAATACACTGATCATTGACTGCAGCTGCTGATCGACAAAAGTTTTTTAACATTCCTGTTCTAACAATCAACTTCTGTCAAACAGGGGCCACATATAGATCGAATTTCGGAGGGTTTCTGTATAAAATGGTTATTACTTTTTTCATTGGAGAAGCCTTGTTACTCTTAAAGTGACACTAAATGTTCGGTTTTAAAAAAACAAAAAACAAACATATCATACTTACCTCCACTGTGCAGCTCGTTTTGCACAGAGTGGCCCCAAACCTCGTCTTCTGGGGTCCCTCGTGGCTCTCGCAGCTCCTCCCCACATCAGATATTTAACCCCCTGGGAGAAGCGCTCTCCCGGGGGGAGTCCAGCATTTGGCGTCCATAGAGCCCGAATACAGGACTTGGCCCCGCCCCCCGGTGCCTACGTCATTGGGTTTGATTGACAGCAGCGAGAGCCAATGGCTGCGCTGCTATCAATCTATCCAATCAAGAGCCGAGAACCCAGGGCAGAGAGAGCACGTCCACGTGGGACAAGTTTGAGGGTTCAGGTAAGTAAAACGGGGGGCTGGGGGGCCGGTCACTTACAGGTGTTTTTTCACCTTAATGTATAAGATGCATTAAGGTGAAAAAAACAAAAACCTTTACAACCTCTTTAAACATTTTATTTAAAACCAGAAGTATTAGTAACTCATCCATTCACTAAGTGGTCTATTTATAAAACAAAAATGTGCATAGCTATTTGTCTCTTAAAACTGGCATGTACATTCCTTCTGAGAGAATGGGGAATAATAGGTGTTTTTATGCTATTTTCTCCACAGGTTGAATTTTTTCTCATTCATAAGAAATGAATGGCACATACCACATGGACATACCAATAATAATAACCATACAATAAATGGCACCAATGACCATAGGAAATAAACCTTTATTTCCTATGATCTTCTACACCATCTAGTAGCTAAAATGTAGTAGTTTCCTGAAAAAAATATTTTTACATGAATGAGAAGCATTCAACCTGTAGAGCGAATAGCCCTAGAACAGGGGTGTCCAAATTTTTTTTCAAAGAGGCCCAGATTTGATGAAGTGAACATGCGCGAGGGCCGACCATTTTGCATGACATTCTTTGAACCATTAAAATTCGGTCTAATGCTCCATACACACGGTCGGATTTTCCGACGGACAAAGTTTTATCTCCTGCTCTCAAATTTTCCGACAACAAAGTCCTATTGGACTTTTTCCGATCATGTGTAGCGAATTCCGACGGACAAAGTGCCACGCATGCTCAGATCACATTACAAGACCAAAGCTATTGGCTACTAGCCTCTACGTAGTCCCGTCGTAGGCAACAAACGTCACCACGTTCAGAATGATCGGATTTTCCGACAACTTTGTCCGACCGTGTGTATGCAACACCAGTGTCGGACAAAATCCGTCGGAAAAAATCCGATGGATTTTGTGGTCGCATTTTCCGACCGTGTGTACGGGGCATAAGTGTGTTTGAGCACTAATACACTGCCCAACAAGAATTCTCTTGCCTTTGTGGCTGTGTGTGAGTAAAGAGATGAGCTCAGGCGTATTATTTGGATATACCGTATTTATTGGCGTATAACTGGCACCTTCACTTTAAGAGGGAAGTTTAAGGAAAAAAAACTTAAAATTTTAAATAAAGAACTGTGAAGCAAAATAAGGGTCAGTGCCCATCTGCAGACCCCCAATTGCCATGAATGCAGCACCACCAATCGCCATGAATGCAGCACCCACCATTGCCAGGAAGGCAGCACCCACCATTGCCAGGAAGGCAGCACCCATCATTGCCAGGAATGCACTCACCATTGCAAGAAATGCAGCCCCACCATTGCCAGGAATGCACTCACCCTTTGCCATCAGTGCAGCCTTGGAGGGGACATGGAGGGGGCGGGACGAGTGCCAAAGATATCCTACAGGAGAATCTCCTGTTTACACAGCGGCCTCTTTAACTGAAAGTCCCGCCTCCTTTGATGGACAGAACGACTGTCCAATGGCAGCGCCGTAGACGGGACTTCATTTTACAGAGGCTGCCGTGTTAACAGGAAATACTCCGCATGTGTGCACGGCGCTCGTCCCGCCTCCTCCTTCCGAGGCAGCCAGACTATATATCTTTTGTGGCCCCGCCACTGGGAGATCGTTGGGGGCCACAAAAGATTTATATGTTTAGATAACCAGGCAGGCCATTCAAAACCGGGCCGCGGGCCGGACTTTGGACATGCCTGCCCTAGAACATTTGATTTTGTCCCGTACACACAGAACAAAAGTACATGGCAGTTTCAAAAGATGAATGGCTATACACCTTTTTTAATAATTAGACTGTGAACAAAATATTTTTTTTTTTAGATAATATTGTTGTCATCATTGCCTCAAAAGCATACTCTGCATCTATATAGGCTGCCCTTTCCCTCAACATCCAATATTTTTTAAAGTTTTTGTACTTTCATATAAATAAATAAACACCTCCTACATCCATCCTTACCTTGCTAGTGACGCTCCTAAAATAGTATTTCAGGCACTAGTCATTTTCAATCTGGGCTATTATAGCTAATTACTGGCTAGCAGCATATTGCCTATTAACTTTGATACTGATTTAATAATTTTAAATGATTTATCTTCCCAGTTGCTTTATTTATACAATACCTGTACCCTCAGTTGATCAATGTGTAGGCTCCATTCTGCTTTAGTATCTAAATACAAACTTTGAACTCATCTTCTTCTGTTAAATTGTTGCTAAACCCGCAACAGTAAAATCAGTCTGTATATGCAGTAAAGTATGCTTGTTATACTCACTATGGAACCTAGGGGGTAAATCCTCTGCATTGTGTAAAAAGGCTGTTTGATCCTGTCTTCTCTGATCCTCTCCTTCCACTGTCCCCAATCCATCTATTGATAGAACAGAGCCTTTGGAGTCACTCTGCACATGCTCAGTTTGGTGTGTATTGCTAGAGTTTTTTTTTCTTGGGAGGGTGCATGTGATCGGCACAGGGCCAACCAGCACTGTCCAGACAGAAAGTCAGGGGTCCTGCAGCCTCATAGGACAGTCAGAGGAGAAATAAAACTACTCCTACAATCTTTAACCAGAGCTCAGCCAGAGACTGATAGAAATCACAAGACTGCTATAGAATGCTGATGAGAAAAGGTATTTCTGGGCCTGTAAAGCACCCTGCCAGGGATATGGCTGAAAAAAAAAACAAATACTGGATACCGGGGTCCAGCTTTCTAAAAAGAGAAGCATTACAGACAGAACCTAATTTCTTCGGACACGAGGCCCGGGTACCATTCAGTTCGGCCTAGAAAAAGCACTTTGAATGGATCCGGTTGCATTGCTTGCCCCAGTAAGGAATATTCCAGTGGAGCTAAGGACAGCACATCTTTACTCGTGACCGGAATAGGTGAAATACTGCGCCAATCCAAAATGTGAGCAGCCAACACAACAATAGACTAATTGTAAACGGATTGAAGGTGAAAAAGTGCAGCGCTAGAAACTAAGTGAAGGGAAAGTGAAACCAATCAAAATAGCGAGGAACTTATCCAATCAATAAATACAAATTTTTTTTCATATTGTGACACGTGACACAAATGATGTACAAAGAAACCCATGCACACGCATGAGGTGTATAGATGCTGAATAGATACCATGAGAAATATTAAATACCAAAAAGAAATATTATATCTCTGAAAAACTACGGTAATCTCAAAATGGTAATGTGATTGTATAAGGAATCAACTAGTCAATGCAATAGCAGAAACAGACATATATATACAAGTGTATGTAAAGTCCAATTTGTGATAACCAAAAAGAACAAAAAAATCCTGAAAAAGTCTGTGATTCCCAAAATACTTAAAATGCTAAATAATCAGTCTCTGATGAAGCTGAACCTGTACACCGCCTGAAAAAAACGGCCCATTCACTCCAGTGTGAAAGCCGGCGGGCTTTCACACTGGAGCGGTGCGCTAGCAGGACGGTAAAAAATGTCCTATTAGCAGCATCTTTGGAGCGGTATAGGAGCGGTGTATTCACCGCTCCTATACTGCTCCACCCATTGAAATCAATGGGACACCGCGGTAATACCGCGGCCATACGGCGGCGCTTTGCGGGGGATTTTAACCCTTTTTCGGCCGCTCGCGGGGGGTAAAACCGCACCGCGAGCAGCCGAATCCCGCGGCTAAAGCGAAGGTAAAGCAGCGCTAAATATAGCGCTGCTTTACTGTCACCGCGGCTCCCGCCCCAGTGTGAAAGGGGCCTAACAGAAAAGGTGGACCCAACTCACCATACAGCGGTGGGTCGTTCAGGCACAGAACTGGAACCGTAGAGCCAGGCTTTCATGCAGTACGCTTTTCCACAAATCAGGCGGAATCCGGCACGTCAATCCTTAGCTGGATAGATGGAACTCTCCACAGGCAAGCAGCTCACTGGAAGTGTAATCTCCAGATAAGGGATATTAAGTCCCAAACATGTGAGGATCCATCTTGGAAGGTGCAAGCACTCCCGGGTGTCCCCGTTCATGGTTTAATACAGCTTCTTCAGAGACTGATTATTTAGCATTTTAAGTATTTTGGGAATCACAGACTTTTTCAGGATTTTTTTGTTCTTTTTGGTTATCACAAATTGGACTTTACATACACTTGTATATACATGTCTGTTTCTGCTATTGCATTGACTAGTTGATTCCTTATACAATTACATTACCATTTTGAGATTAGTTTTTCAGAGATATAATATTTCTTTTTGGTATTTACTATTTCTCATGATATCTATTCAGCATCTATACACCTCATGCGTGTGCATGGGTTTCTTTGTACATCATTTGTGTCACGTGTCACAATATTACATTTTTTTTAAATTATTTATTGATTGGATAAGTTCCTCACTATTTTGATTGGTTTCACTTTCCCTTCACTTAGTTTCTAGCGCTGCACTTTTTCACCTTAAACCTTTACTTGTGACCAACACCTAAGACACCTAAAAAACTGAGGTACTCCCAGTAAGGGGAGGGGTTATATAGGGAGCTAAACTTCCTGTCTAGGGTGTGCCAGTGTCCATCACCTAGTGGTGCCTATATAACCCATCAGTGAATACTGAGGCTCTGTGTCCTGCTGTGATCAGGGCAGGACTTAGGGTGGTGGGGGCCCCTGGGCTTGAGTCACTTTCGCACCCTACCTTCTATACATTACCGTATTTATCGGCGTATAACATGCACCCCAAGTTTAGGAGGGAATTTTAGGGAAAAAAAACTTTTAGGAGGGAAGTTTAACCACTTCAGCCCGGACCAATTTGCAGCTAAAGGACCAGGCCCCTTTTTGCAATTCGGCACTGCGTCGCTTTAACTAACAATTGTGCGGTCGTGCGACGTGGCTCCAAAACAAAATTGGCGTCCTTTTTTTCCCACAAATAGAGCTTTCTTTTGGTGGTATTTGATCTCCCCTGCGGTTTTTATTTTTTGCGCTATAAACAAAAATAGAGCGACAATTTTGAAAAAAATGCAATATTTTTTACTTTTTGCTATAATAAATATCCCCAAAAAATATATAAAAAAAAAACATTTTTTTTCCTCAGTTTAGGCCGATACGTATTCTTCTACATATTTTTGGTAAAAAATAATCGCAATTAGCGATTATTGATTAGTTTGCGCAAAAGTTATAGCGTTTACAAAATAGGGGATAGTTTTATAGCATTTTTATTAATATTTTTTTTTTTATTAGTAATGGCGGCGATCAGCGATTTTTATTGTGACTGCGACATTTTGGCGGACACATCGGACATTTTTGACACATTTTTGGGACATTTGTCATTTATACAGCAATCAGTGCTATTTAAATAGCACTGATTCCTATGTAAATGACAGTTGTAGTTAGGGGGTTAACCACTAGGGGGCGGGGAGGAGTCAGTGTGACGTGTTGTGTTTTTTTTTACAGTAGGGGGGCGTGGCTGTACGTCTGACGTCATTGATCGGCGTTCCCGATGACAGGGAACCGCCGATCACTGACAGTCAGTGTAGGAAGCGCGGGGAGAGGTTTGTTTACATAGACCTCTCCCCGTTCTTCAGCTCCGTAACCCGATCGCGGGATACCAGCGGCGATCGGGTCCGCTGGTCCCGCGGCCGGGGTCACGGAGCTCCCGACCGGGTCGCGAGCGCGCCGCTGGCGGCGCGCGCGCGACCACGGGCAGGCACATGCACGATCACGTACCGGTACGTGATTCTGCCTGCCCGTGCCATTCTACTGACGTATATATGCAGTGGCCGGTCGGGAAGTGGTTAAGGAAAAAAATTACATTTAAATGCCCATTAATGCAGCCTTATCAGTGTACATCCGCAGCCTTGCCCATCGTCATTTGCAGCCTTGTCATTTGCAGCCTTGCCCCAGTGTCATTTGCAGCCTTGTCATTTGCAGCTTTGCCCCAGTGTCATTTGCAGCCTTGTCATTTTCAGCCTTGTCATTTGCAGCCTTGCCCCAGTGTCATTTTCAGCCTTGTCATTGCAGTGTTGAAGTTCAAAAATGGTGCCGTCGTGATACAGAGTCCTGTGTATCTCGGCGGCTCTTGGGTCCTCTCGGGGGCTCTCGGGTCCTCTTGCAGTCCCGAGCGGAGCCGAGAGTAGCCGAGCGTACTCGGCTCACATTCACGCCCAGTCCCTGTGTTATGTCCATCATAGGGCGGGACTGGGCTGGGCCCATGGGCTTGAGCCCAGTCAAGCCCAATGGTAAGTCTGGCCCTGCCTGTGATGTACGATAAAGAAAAGGTATTTAGCATTTTATATTTACTAAAATAATTGTGTTTCCATGTACTGTGGGAGACCAAATATAGTGAATGCAGGGTCCTGGGTTTAGTAACACTTTAATGATCTATTCTTGTCATCGACTTTATTCATCTTAACTTTGAAACACTATGGGGTTAATTTACTAAAGGCAAATAGGATGTGCACCTTGCAAAGTGCAGTTGCACTCTGCAAGTGCAGTTGCTCCAGAGCTTAGTAAATGAACAGAAGCTCTGCTGATTTCCATAATCCAATCATGTGCAAGCAAAAATGCTGTTTTTTTTTAATCTTCCTTGCATGTGATTGGGTATTCTTTGCAAAGTGAAGCTTTACATTATTTACTAAGCTCTGGAAGACCTGCACTTGCAGAGTGCAACTGCACTTTGCAAAGTGCACAGTCTATTTGCCTTTAGTAAATCAACCCCTATGGGGTTTATTTACCAAAGGCAAATCCACTCTGCACTACAAGTGCACTGAAAGTGCACTTGGAAGTGCAGTCACTGTAGATCTGAGGGGAAGATCTGAAATGAGGGGAAGCTCTGTTGATTTGACTCCAAAGACATGCAGGTAGGTTAATTGGCTTCTGTCCAAAAAAAAAATGGCCCTAGTATATGAATGGGGACCTTGGATTGTGGGCTCCTTGAGAGTAGGGACTGATGTGAGTGTGCAATGTACAGGGATAGGGACAATTGTAGACACTCACTCAGGTTGAACTGGATGGACTGGTGCCTTTATTCAACCTTACTAACTATGATACTATGAAACTATGATTTTGTCATGCAATCATGTGCAAGCTAAAATGCTGTTTTTTTATTTTCCTTGCATGTCCCCCTCAGATCTACAGCGACTGCACTTGAAAGTGCACTTGTAGACGAGTTGACTACTATTTCTGAGCTCCGATTATGTGAACGCTAGTTGATCATTTTGCATTGAAGCTTGCATTTATTGGCTTAGAACAAGTGTGCAGATAAATACTGATGACTTTTTTGCTGACTTTTCATATCTGCATATTTGCTTTAGTTCATTGACTTAGGGGAATAGCAAAAGAGTCCACCATCTTTTATGACATGTTCTGTTTAAAAGCATGTGCTTGCACAAAGGACCCTTTGATCTGTTCACCTTGGGCAGGATAACAACTAAAGTGCCCTCAATGGACAGGTAGCCTACTTCCCAATTTACTTTTGGTGTACCACTGGTTCAAAAGAAATTCCTGTCTACGGAGCCTCTTGAAGCAAACACTTGGTGCTGAAGGGCTTATATACAGTCCACATATAAATGATGTATTGGGTCAAACAGCTCAGATATTACAAGCAGTTTGCTGGCCACAAATTAGCCCAGTCTGCCAGATCTCTACCCATAGGGTTAACATGGGGCATATACTTTATGAAGGTGTCAGCAATCTGAGATACTGTATATTTAGATACACGGCCATTGTAATGTTTTTGAATGGTCAAGGCAACATGCAATCGTCACAATTAGAATATTTTTTGAATGGTCTTGAATGGCCACAAGGCTGAAGAAAATGAAAATCATTGGATCATTGTTACGGGGAACCCAAGCGATGACATAAATACCATGTTTGACAGACCTAAGCCACCTAGTGAAGAAATGAATGAAAACAAATGTGTTCATTAAAGTGTTTGTTACTCTTAAAAAAAATAAAAATAAATAAAAAAGATCCTGTTCCCTGTGCTGTGTCATTTGGCCCTCTGTATCATAACTACCATAAAAACCTCCCCTCCCCACCTGTAACATAACAATATGTGGCCCTATGCCTGTGTTATATAAAAAAGCTTCCATTCCAGGGCTGGACTGGGACAAAAATTTGGCCCTGGACTTCATCCAGACCGGCCCACTTTAATTTTGCAAACACGCACAAAAATTTGGAGCACTTTGGATATCTGTTCTGTTTTATAAATAAATTCCCTCAAACGGAGTGGAGGTCCTTTTTTCCTCACATGTTTGGGATTTAATATCCCTTATCTGGAGATTACACTTCCGGTGAGCTGCTTGCCTGTGGAGAGTTCCATCTATCCAGCTAAGGATTGACGTGCCGGATTCCGCCTGATCTGTGGAAAAGCGTACTGCATGAAAGCCTGGCTCCACAGTTCCAGTTCTATGCCTGAAAGACCCACTGTCGTATGGTGAGTTGGGTCCACCTTTTCTGGTAAGGGTACCTTTTCTTCTCTCCCCCCCATCTTGGAAGGTGCAAACACTCCCGGGTGTCCCCGTTCATGGTTTAATACAGCTTCTTCAGAGACTGATTATTTAGCATTTTAAGTATTTTGGGAATCACAGACTTTTTCAGGATTTTTTTGTTCTTTTTGGTCATCACAAATTGGACTTTACATACACTTGTATATATATGTCTGTTTCTGCTATTGCATTGACTAGTTGATTCCTTATACAATCACATTACCATTTTGAGATTAGTTTTTCAGAGATATAATATTTCTTTTTGGTATTTACTATTTCTCATGGTATCTATCCAGCATCTATACACCTCATGCGTGTGCATGGGTTTCTTTGTACATCATTTATGTCACGTGTCACAATATTACATTTTTTTGATTATTTATTGATTGGATAAGTTCCTCACTATTTTGATTGGTTTCACTTTCCCTTCACTTAGTTTCTAGCACTGCACTTTTTCACCTTAAACCTTTACTTGTGACCAACACCTAAGACACTGGCGAAAAAACTGAGGTACTGTACTCCCAGGAAGGGGAGGGGTTATATAGGGAGCTAAACTTCCTGTCTAGGGTGTGCCAGTGTCCATCACCTAGTGGTGCCTATATAACCCATCAGTGAATACTGAGGCTCTGTGTCCTGCTGTGATCAGGGCAGGACTTAGGGTGGTGGGAGCCCCTGGGCTTGAGTCACTTTCGGGCCCTACCTTCTATACATTACCGTATTTATCGGCAAATAACATGCACCCCAAGTTTAGGAGGGAATTTTAGGGAAAAAAACTTTTAGGATGGAAGTTTAAGGAAAAAAAATACATTTAAATGCCCATCAATGCAGCCTTATCAGTGTCCATCCGCAGCCTTGCCCATCCATCTGCAGCTTTGTCCAGTGTCATTTGCAGCCTTGTCAGTGTAGCCTTGTCATTTGTAGCCTTGCCCCAGTGTCATTTGCAGCCTTGTCATTTGCAGCCTTGTCATTGCAGTGTTGAAGTTCAAAAATGGTGCCGTCGTGATACAGAGTCCTGTGTATCTCGGCGGCTCTCGGGTCCTCTCGGCGGCTCTCGGGTCCTCTTGCAGTCCCGAGCGGAGCCGAGAGTAGCCGAGCATACTCGGCTCACATTCACGCCCAGTCCCTGTGTTATGTCCATCATAGGGCGGGACTGGGCTGGGCCCATGGGCTTGAGCCCAGTCAAGCCCAATGGTAAGTCCGGCCCTGCCTGTGATGTACGATAAAGAAAAGGTATTAGCATTTTATATTTACTAAAATAATTGTGTTTCCATGTACTGTGGGAGACCAAATATAGTGAATGCAGGGTCCTGGGTTTAGTAACACTTTAATGATCTATTCTTGTCATCGACTTTATTCATCTTAACTTTGAAACACTATGGGGTTAATTTACTAAAGGCAAATAGAATGTGCACCTTGCAAAGTGCAGTTGCTCCAGAGCTTAGTAAATGAACAGAAGCTCTGCTTATTTCCATAATCCAATCATGTGCAAGCAAAAATGCTGTTTTTTTTTTTATCTTCCTTGCATGTGATTGGATATTCTTTGCAAAAGTAAAGCTTTACCTTATTTCCTAAGCTCTGGAACACCTGCACTTGCAGAGTGCAACTGCACTTTGCAAAGTGCACAGTCTATTTGCCTTTAGTAAATCAACCCCTATGGGGTTTATTTACCAAAGGCAAATCCACTCTGCACTACAAGTGCACTACAAGTGCACTGAAAGTGCACTTGGAAGTGCAGTCACTGTAGATCTGAGGGGAAGATCTGAAATGAGGGGAAGCTCTGTTGATTTTGTCATGCAATCATGTGCAAGCTAAAATGCTGTTTTTTATTTTCCTTGCATGTCACCCTCAGATCTACAGCGACTGCACTTGAAAGTGCACTTGTAGACGAGTTGGCTACTATTTCTGAGCTCCGATTATGTGAACGCTAGTTGATCATTTTGCATTGAAGCTTGCATTTATTGGCTTAGAACAAGTGTGCAGATAAATACTGATGACTTTTTTGCTGACTTTTCATATCTGCGTATTTGCTTTATGCCCCTTTCACACGGGACGGATCCGTATTGATCCGCCCCGTGAAGATCCGCTGCTCATCGGGGATCGCTCAGCTGATCCCCGCTGAGCCGGCTGATGACAGGGCGGTCCCTGCACGCGGTGCAGGGACCGCCCTGTCAGTTCTCCGCTCTCCTCTATGGGGGATCGGATGAACACGGACCGTCTGTCCGTGTTCATCCGATCCGCTCTGCAGACGGATGGAAAAATAGGGTTTTCCTCCGCGGAGGCGGACGATAGCGGGTGTCAGCGGATGCTCATCCGCTGACACCCGCTATCCCATAGACATGCATGTATGTCCGCTTTTCATCCAAAAACGGATGGATGAAAAACGGACATACGGACCGCATGTGTGAAAGGGGCCTTAGTTCATTGACTTAGGGGAATAGCAAAAGAGTCCACCATATGTCTTTTATGACATGTTCTGTTTAAAAGCATGTGCTTGCACAAAGGACCCTTTGATCTGTTCACCTTGGGCAGGATAACAACTAAAGTGCCCTCAATGGACAGGTAGCCTACTTCCCAATTTACTTTTGGTGTACCACTGGTTCAAAAGAAATTCCTGTCTACGGAGCCTCTTGAAGCAAACACTTGGTGCTGAAGGGCTTATATACAGCCCACATATAAATGATGTATTGGGTCAAACAGCTCAGATATTACAAGCAGTTTGCTGGCCACAAATTAGCCCAGTCTGCCAGATCTCAACCCATAGGGTTAACACGGGGCATATACTTTATGAAGGTGTCAGCAATCTGAGATACTGTATATTTAGATACACGGCCATTGTAATGCTTTTGAATGGTCAAGGCAACATGCAATCGTCACAATTAGAAAATGAGTTGGGGTAATTCTTTATTTACAATTGTCTCTTCTCAATGTTTCAGGACTTTGTTTGGCAAGGAATGTGAAGTCACTGCCCATACATACTTGAATGGCCACAAGGCTGAAGAAAATGAAAATCATTGGATCATTGTTACGGGGAACCCAAGCGATGACATAAATACCATGTTTGACAGACCTAAGCCACCTAGTGAAGAAATGAATGAAAACAAATGTGTTCATTAAAGTGTTTGTTACTCTTAAAAAAAAAAAAAAAAGATCCTGTTCCCTGTGCTGTGTCATTTGGCCCTCTGTATCATAACTACCATAAAAACCTCCCCTCCCCACCTGTAACATAACAATATGTGTCCCTATGCCTGTGTTATATAAAAAAGCTTCCATTCCAGGGCTGGACTGGGACAAAAATTTGGCCCTGGACTTCATCCAGACCGGCCCACTTTAATTTTGCAAACATGCACAAAAACAGGTGGCCAATAGCCCTGAGTTCCCAACCAACCCCAGGCCTTGGGACTCGGGGCTAATAATGGTCATTGGTAATACGGAGACCTTGTGTGGGGGGTATATGACCAGGTGTGGGGGTGTATGACCAGGCGAGGGGGTATATGACCAGGTGAGGGGAGTATATTACCAGGTGAGGGGGGTATATGACCAGGTGGGGGGGTATATGACCAGGCGAGGGGGTATATGACAAGGTGGGGGGTTATATGACCAGGTGGGGTGGGTATATGACCAGGTGGGGTGGATATTTGACCAGGTAGGGCGGGTATATGACCAGGTGGGGGTGTATATGACCACATGGGGTGGGTATATGACCAGGTGGGGCGGGTATATGACCAGGTGTGGTGGGTATATGACCAGGTGGGGGGTATATGACCAGGTGAGGGGGTATATGACTAGGTGGGGCCGTGGTCGGGATTCACATTCTGAGCTTCTTGACCGGAGTACTCTGTAACCAGCTGCCTCCCAATGCTCTGACCCCCAAACTTCCATGATGAGCCTGATAGTACCTCTCTCTCAGGTCCCTCAGTCGGGCAGGGAGGAGAAGTCGGCAGGCGATCTTTGCACACAGAAGATGATCTCAGAACCGGAGGGGAAGTAGTATTAGTCTGGTGGAGCTCCTCCAATCCATCTCCCGGTCAGAGGAACAACAGAGTCCTGTGGTGACAGTGCCAGGTGCCCGATCAGACCATCGGGCTCCTGCGATCTCCCAGATTACACTATCAAATCCTTCCCTCTGAGGCGTGGCACTGGAACGGAGAAGATTGAGGAGGAGGTGGGTGGTGTTTAGCCCTGGACCTCCTCCGCTATGAATGCCGGGGCCTCTGTGTGTGTGTGTGTGTGTGTGTGTGATGTCACTGGTTGCTAGACGCCAGGCGTTAGGAGTTCCTAGCAACCAGTTAGTACAATGGAGCTGATAGGGTGGCTGGCTGTGTTAGTTTCATTCCGGGACACTGTATTGTCCCGGAATGAAGGTTCCCAGGACCTGGGACAGATATGCCAAATTGCACCCTAAAACCAGCCCACTGAGCCATCGGCCCACCGGGAAACTCCCGGTAGTCCTGATGGCCAGTTCCTGCCTGTTCCATTCTGTACCTATATCAGAGCGTCTCCCGGCACTCACGTGACTCCTCATCTCTCTCTCCTCTCCTCCTCCCTGGCTGACGTCAGAGGAAGTGCTCGGCCCCGCCCTCTGGAGCTGTCAGCCGGGCAGAGGAGAGAGAAGGGGAGTCACGTGAGCGCCGGGAGATGATCTAAGATAGGTACAGATCTGCAGCTTTTTTATAAAACACACGCAGAGGGACACATATCATTATGTTACAGAGGGGATGGGAGCTTTTTATTATATTGGCTAAACAACCACTTTAAATCCTTGCAGAAATTGTACACTTACCTGGCATAATAAGCTCCAAGAAATAAAATTACATTTTTTTTATATCAGCTGGTCACGTCGACATCATATGTTTCCAAATTCTTCTTCACATGTACTGGCACAGGCACCCAGTGTAACAAATCTGACTATAGTATATGATGTTTATAGAAATGCTAACACAACAATTATTTAACATATACAGTACCGTGCAAAAGTTTTAGGCAGGTGTGAAAAATTATGTAAATTAACCACTTTCAGACCGGACCAATTTGCAGCCAAAGGACCAGGCCCCTTTTTGCGATTCGGCACTGCGTCGCTTTAACTGACAATTGCGCGGTCGTGCGACGTGGCTCCCAAACAAAATTGACGTCCTTTTTTTCCCACAAATAGAGCTTTCTTTTGGTGGTATTTGATCGCCCCTGCGGTTTTTATTTTTTGCGCTATAAACAAAAATAGAGCGACAATTTTGAAAAAAATGCATTATTTTTAATTTTTTGCTATAATAAATATCCCCCAAAAATATATAAAAAAACTTTTTTTTTTCCTCAGTTTAGGCCGATACGTATTCTTCTACATATTTTTGGTAAAAAAAAATCGCAATAAGCGATTATTGATCGGTTTGCGCAGAAGTTATAGCGTTTACAAGATAGGGGATAGTTTTATAGCATTTTTATTAATAATTTTTTTTTTATTATTAATGGCGGAGATCTGCGATTTTTTTTGTGACTGCGACATTATGGCGGACACATCGGACATTTTTGACACATTTTTGGGACCATTGTCATTTTTACAGCAATTAATGCATTTAAATGCATTGATTTCTGTATAAATGACACTGGCAGTTTAACCACAAGTTAACCACAAGGTGGCAGTGTAGGGGTTAAGTAGGCCTAGGGGTGTTTTTTTTACTGTGGGGGGGCGTGGCTGTCAGCTAGTGAATGCTGATCTCTGCTCCAATCACAGGGAGCAGAGATCGGCGTCACTAGTTGCTAGGCAGAACGGGGAGATGCTGTTTATCTCGGCATCTCCCCGTTTAGCCGCTCCGTGAGACGATCGCGGGAGTCCCCGCGGCGATCGAGTCCGCGGGGACCGCGGCCGGACTCACGGGGGTCCCGGCCGGCGCGGGAGCGCGCCGCTCCCGGCGCGCTCCCGATGGCACGGACAGGCTAAAGGAGGGACGTATATATACGCCCTCCTGCCTGTACGTGCCATTCTGTCGACGTATATCGTCGTGCGCCGGTCGGCAAGTGGTTAAGATTGCTTTCAGAAACAAAAGTGTGAAAAGTTTATTTTTATCAATAAACAAAATGGAAAGTAAATGAACAGAAGAGAAATCCAAATAAAATCAATATATGGTGTGACCACTCTTTGCCACACAGTTTTTGAAGGAACTCGGCAGGTAGGTTGTTGTAAACATCTTGGAGAACTAACCACAGGTCTTCTGTGGATATCGGGTACCTCAAATCCTTCTGTCGCTTCATGTAATCCCAGACAGACTCCATGATGTTTTGAGATCAGGGCTCTGTGGGAGCCAAACCATCATTTCCAGGACTCCTTGTTCTTCTTTATACTGAAGATAGTTCTTAATGACATTGGCTGTATATTTGGGGTTGTTGTCTTGCTGCAGGAAAAAATTGTGGCCTTTCATACTCCTCCCTGATTGTATGGCATGATAGTCAAGTATCTGCCTGTATTTCTTAGCAGTGAGGACACCATTGATCCTGACCAATTCTCCAATTTCATTTGCAGAAATGCAGCCCCAAACTTGTAAGGGACCTCCACCATGCTTCACTGTTGCACACTGCGCCCTAAAGCCCAGTACACATGGGCAAATGTCGGGAGACAGCAGCCAGTTAAAAAAAAAAAAGGCCAACATTCGCCACATGTGTATTGATTCTGTCGGACGTGCATGCTGGAAAACCAGCAGCTGATCGACTCCTGATCAGCGCTCTCAGCCAATGGCAGAGAGCCCTGATCAGAGTGTTCTGGTGGGGGTCCGTCTCCCTGTCAGAATACAACAGTTCAGAGGGGGAAATCTCGGAACTAACCTCCCATGGCTCCGACCGGAGCTGTCAGTTTTTTCGTGCAACCCGCTGGCTTGCATGAAAAAAACTGTAGTGTGTACCTGGCTTAAGCCTGGGGTATTGTTTACTTTCACTGACCACTTATCAGATCATTTTCTACTCCCACTGGCCACAGTCCTTTCCCCCAAAGTCTTAGGACAGTCATCTGGGCCTTTGTTTTGAAAGCTTGAAGACTATTTAGCTGATGATGCATTAACCTCCCTGGCGGTATGATTCTGTCTGGAATTTTGTGCTGAAAGCGGTACAATTATTTTGCATGGAAATTTGGCGTTTTTATATTGTAGGCATGCAATTCTTATGAATAACTCACTTAAATCTGTCCGAACCAGAGTCTAGTAGACATCCCTGGTATGATAAAGTTTGAAATACAAAATCATAAATTATAATATAATAAAAATGATTCAATAATGTAATCAAATCAAAACACTGAAATTTGCTCAGTTGCAGAATAGTCGCTGTCATTAAATTTAGTGTTTGATGATGAATTGTGATTCTAATTTTTTATCGGTGTTTTCTAGCTGGTCTAAAACCACTTTTGACATAAAGGGACACTTTTTGGTTGCTATGGACAATCTCCAGTTTCCAGGCAGAAAAAAATCTTTTTATTATATAAAATGACATGCAGGGCACTGGGCAGACCACTAGGGATAAAGGGGATGTGTATTTTTTGTATACAGTACTGTAATCTGTAAGATTACAGTACTGTATGTGTTGTGTGTTTTTAAACTTTTTTGAATTTGGCGCCGATCTCCGCTCCCGTGCGTCGTAACGTCGCAGGGAACGGAGATCAGCGGCATTCGGCACTGTGTGAATCGAGCGAGCAGACGGCTCGCTCACACAGCGGGGAGACATCGCAGGATCCAGGGGATAAGGTAAGTAACCCCCCCCCCCCTGTATCCTGCAACGCAAGCCCGAGTCTGGCTCGGGCTTACCGCTTTTGGTACTGAAGCTCCTGCCCAGAGCCAGACTCGGGAATACCGCCAGGGAGGTTAAAGAGATAAGGTCTAATCAGCAGCTTAAAGTCAAATCTACACATTAGCCACCTTTCCCTTTCCATATGATTAGGATGCGACTGCTGACAACAGCAGGTATCCTAAAGCTGGCCATAGATGGTGTGAATCCCAGCTGGTTCAGCAGGAACCAGCCGAGATTCGAACAATGTATGGGCAGGCTGAATGATCAACTTGGGTACAACCAGCCTTCAGGATTTTACATTTGAAGCCAACACCGGGAGAACACAATGGCACGGTGGGAGGGGTCCCCCTGTCCGCACTGTCTGTGTTGGTGGGGGAATCGACCTGTGGTTGCAGAAAAGAAATTCGCTCCATCTATGGCCAGCCATAGAGATCACAATTGTTTTTTTGATCCTACCCGGTTTTCCAGGGCCAAGTGTTAAACTATGGCTACCATGAAAGTCCCTTCAGTACATACACCAGGTGAAATAATGTACAGATGAGCAGATCCCTCAATATGAACAACTGGAAATGCAAAATTGGCTCATCCTTCATGTGATCTCCGCACCCCCATAACACCCCCCCTCCCCGGTTCAAAGGTGAGTTCCATGATTTTGAAATAGATAGTAATGTATGGCTTGTCCTAAAGGAATCCTGTACTGTGCAAAAAAAAGGCGATAATTGCTAACCTCTCCTTAAAATACTTGCTTCCTGGTTGTCTTGTTGACCTTGGCTTCAATTCTTCAATAGCAGAAGCTCACAAATTCTGACATCACTTTGACTTTCTAACCTGTAAGCTTATTCTGAGGCAGTGACTGAGAAAGTATTAGGCTTCCTTCACTGGGGCAATCAGGAGCATACAGTAGATTCCAACAGCAGGAATCAGTAGGTTCTTGCGGCTAGTCATAGGTGTATGTGAACAGCTGCGCCTACTTAGCCTGTGCAAAGCAATTACAGGCTTAGAAGAACATTGTTATTGGCATGTATCTACACACCTGGCAGCTACCTGTGGCTAAGGATAGATATATGACCTTATAAGCCGACCCGAATATAAGCCGAGGCACCTAATTTTACCACAAAAAAATGGGAAAACTTATGGACTCGAGTATAAGCCTAGGGTGAGAAATGCGCAGCTACTGTAGGTGTAAAAGAGGGTCAACAATGGTCATTTGCAGCCTCACTGTGTCCATTTGCATGCCATAGGTCCCCCGAACTTCAAACTTGTTAGTTAAGGGTTCCTAGATGCCCCCTAGCTGCATTTGGGGTCTCTGGGTCCCGAAATGACATTGCTGCAGATGGACACAGTTGACCAACTTTGGGGCCCTGTATCTCGGGGCCACTTGGTGCTAGGAACCCCTAATTTGTAATGCTAGTTCGACTGGGTTTGCACACCAAATTTGGGGTTCCTAGCACTAAGTGACCCCGAGATACGGGGCCCCAAAGTCGGGTTGGAAAATGTCAGGCACTTTTCTGCAGCAGAGAATGACATTTTCCGAACCGACTTTGCGGCCCCGTATCTCGGGCCCACTTGGTGCTAGAAACCCCTAATTTGGATATGTTGTAGTGCTAGTTCCACTGGGTTTGCACACCAAATTTGTCATTCTCTGAAAATGTCATTCTCTGCTGCAGAAAAGTGCTTGACTCGAGTATAAGCCGAGGGGGGCACTTTCAGCACAAAAAAAAATGTGCTGAAAAACTCGGCTTATACTTGAGTATATACGGTATGTCTACATCTAGAGTCACTCATCTGTCCCCAGCCGCAGGTAACTTCTGGATGTGTGGATACATGTAAACAGCGACAGCTCCTCTCAGCCCGTCATTGCTTTGTACTGGCTGGGCGGCTGAAGCTGTGATCCCAGCTGCAAGAATCTGCTGATTCATGCCACATACACCCTAATGTGTGAATGAGGCCTTAAAATCAGAGTCATATGATAAGGAGGTCAGCAATTGTAGCCCCTTGTTTTTCTTTCAGTACAAGGTTCTTTTAAACTCCTGCCACCCATGTAACACATATGGGTGCAGACTTTAATGCCCACACACTGTATATATGCATGCCAAGGTTTCTGTGCTGAGAACAAACTCACTGCGTGCTCCCAGCATAGCGACTGAGCTATCAAAGACAGCTCCCAATCTCTAATAATGATTGAGTGGTCACATGATTGGACAGTCCTACTCACCCCCCGGGTGTAAAAACCCTGTTAAAGGGACATCTAAGCTGCCAATCACGGCGGTCACCTAATCATAAACCCCGCCCTGAAACCTCTTAAAGGGCTGGGGCAAAGAGGGTTAATATGTGATGCGCCTTTTCTGCATTGCGTTCTGGTGAGAACAAAATCTGGTACAGCTCTGCATAGAAAACTATCAGCTTCCAGGTTTTAGGCCTCATGCACACGGACGTTTTTGCAGCCGCGTTTTTGAGCGTTTTTTGCAGCTTAAAAACGCCTGTCCATGTTAGTCTATGGCTTCATGCCCACCTAGGCGTTTTTGAGCTGCAAATGGCATAGGCGTTTTTAAGCTGTAAAAAAAAAAAAACCAGGACCAGTGCGTTCCGTGGCGCATCGCTAGAGCTGTAAAAACGCGAATCGCGCAAAAACGTGCAAAAACGCACACCGGCGTTTTTGAGCTGCAGCGTTTTTTTGCTGCAAACTGTAATCCCTGTATAGGAAATTTGAGATGTGTTTTTCTTTAAAAAACGCTAATTAACGCTGACGCTAAAAAACGCGCAAAAACGCCAATGCAAAACGCGGTAAAAGTCACGTTTTTTTTAGGCTGCTTTTTCCAGGCGTCCGACCTAGCTTTAAAGCCCGTTTTTTAAAACGTCCGTGTGCATGAGGCCTTATTGTCAAAGCATAATTGAACAACCTGAAGTTAGAAGCTGATTGGCTACCATGCACAGCTGCAACAGATTCTAAATGCTCCAGTTTTAGTGAACCTTCCCCAATGACTGCTAAAACGCCACAATGAACTAATTATAGGCTTTTTGCTTCTGTTCCATTTCTTTTATTTTTTTTCAATTTATGTGTCATTTATTGCTATAACATCACAAACCGATTAGAAAAACAAATGACAAAATTGTTATTTTTACATTCTAGACTATATAACAAAATAACCATTTTCTCAGTGTATCTTTTTGAAAAGTCTATATTATATTATTTTACATAGAGATTTTAAAATATGTTTTTTTAGGGTCCCATGTATACAGTATACCCTTCATATACTTAATGATGTCTTTGAAGCAAGATGGAACATGAATTGGTCCAAAGTATAGTCAGTGCAGAAAAAGTAGGACTGAAATGGAGGCACCAGCCACTACCTGGCCCTGGGATCACAGGCTTGATCCGATTTCAAAATGCTTGTACTGTATATTTCTTTATTCATTATTTGAGGCAACCTCAACATGGAGTGTTTAATAGACAGAAGTGGCTTATATGTTAAACCGCCAATTCTCTGAAAAAGCAATCTGCATTTGTATCCCTTTTCAGAGGCATTTGACAGGTGGTGAGGAGGTGATGTCATGTCTCAGGCTGCAGGTGATGGGCACAGAGGTTGCATATGATGGGTACAGTGGCTGCATATGATGGGCACAGTGGCTTCATATGATAAGCACAGTGGCTGCATATGGTGGGCACAGTGGCTGCCTTTTATGGGCACAGTGGCTGCAATTGATGTTTTTGGGGTTTTTTTTCAGTGTTTTTCAGAATTATTCAGTTTGCGCCCTCCCAAAAATTTTGAGCACCAACCGCCACTGCTCCTCATCACCTGTTTTAATCCCATAATTGCTGCACCAATGCACTGCAACAGCAGAGAATTTGCAGTGTTTCCTAATTTTGTTTGAATGGGATGCATTTGGTGGGCTTGCTGCCTGCTGAATGGGTAAGGAGTGATAGTTTTTGAACAACCCAATCCACTGCCTTTGCAGGTTAGGGGGGCACTAAAAACTGTGCATTTTTAACACCCACCCAACTGCAAGTCTAAACAAGCCCTAATGAAATAACATATAATTTATATAAAGAATTGCAGTTTTTATTATTTTGTTAATAAGTTCTGTTTTCATTCTTTATGTATCAGCCTAGCTGTTGTCTTTTGCAGCCACATACTGGCTCCATTTATGCACTCAAGTAATGGTTATGTGGCATTTTTCAGGGCAGATTTCCTGATAGTGATGGTGGTCTTCGCACAAAGGATATTATTTAAAGCAGCTGTAAACTCATTCAAACCAGTTTCAGCCCCCTTAATGACCAGGCCATTTTTTGCGATACGGTTACTTTAACTGACAATTGCGCGTTCGTGCGACGATGTACCCAAATAAAATTGATGTTATTTTATTCCCACAAATAGAGCTTTCTTTTGGTGGTATTTGATCACATCTGCGCTTTTATTTTTGCGCTAGAAACAAAAAAAGAGCGGGAATTTTGAAAAAAAAAAATATATTTTTTACTTTCTGCTATAAAACATATTCAATAAAAAATTTTAAAAAAAATCAAATTTCTTCATAAATTTAGGCCGACGTGTATTCGGCTACATATTTTTGGATAAAAAAATCCCAATAAGCGTATATTGATTGGTTTGCACAAAAGTTATCGCGTCTACAAACTATGGGATATTTTTATGGCATTTTTGTTTTTTACTAGTAATGGCGGCAATCATCAATTTTTAGGGGGACTACGACATTGCGGTGGACAAATTGGACACCTAACTGATGCTTTTTTGGAAACCAGTGACATTATTACAGTGATCAGTGCTAAAAAATATACACTGTCTCTGTACTAATGACACTGGGAGGGAAGGGGTTAACACCAGGGGCGATCAAAGGGTTAAATGTGTGCCTAGTTTGGTGCTTGCTAACTGTGTGGGGGATGGACTGACTGGCGGAACACAGTGATCCGTGTTCCTGGATTTCTGTGTTCTCCCCTGTCTGAACGCTGATCTGCCTTGTTTACATAGGCAGATCGCCGTTCTGCCTCTCTGGGGAATGATTGGCGGGTCCCGGTGGACATCGCGCTCACCGGACCCGCTTATTGGTTCCCCCTCTGGCTAATCAGCGCATGCACGACCCCCCCCCCCTGTGCTATTGCACGAAATGATATACAGGTACGTTGTTTCGTACAATAGAGCCAACCTGCCGCAGTATATCTCTTTAGGTAGTTAAAATTAATTAGTGCACCCTATAGTACTGTGTGCTCTGTCTTTATCGCTTGTTACCTGCTTACTTTTGATCTAATCCTTCTGTTTTTTTTAATGACGTCACCGGTGCATGCACTGTTAGCCCTATTTTTCCGGCAAGCTTATGCTGCCCGGAAAAAAATGCTGTGTATATGCCGGGGCTGCATCATTTCCTAATGTCGGCGTCAGCCCCGAGGTCCCGCGACACTCCTTCCCCATTGAGAAGCTGGGCAGCAGCAGGATCGGCTCCTTTTAGCTGGACACGGTTTCCATAATAACCGGAAACAAAAACGAGGCTTGGCTTTGGGGAATAATGTGCATACACGGGATTATGGACACGGAGAAATAGTGAGGATGGAAATACATTAGTGTTGGGTCGCAGAAGACAGGACTTATAATGGCTGCATACAAGCTAGAGCGTTCAGAAAAAGTTTATTGGAGCAAGTAAGAATGTTTTATTTGCATACTGTATGCGGCGCAATGATTATAAAGAGCAACATATAGTTGCATATTACAGATTTGGAGTAAGGTTGTCTGAGTTTACTACTGCTTTAACCACTTTCAGACCGGACCATTTTGCTGGCTTAAGACCAGACCACTTTTTGCGATTCGGCACTGTGTCGCTTTAACTGACAATTGCGCGGTCGTGCTACGTGGCTCCCAAACAAAATTTACGTCCTTTTTTTCCCACAAATAGAGCTTTCTTTTGGTGGTATTTGATCGCCCCTGCGGTTTTTATTTTTTGTGCTATAAACAAAAAAATAGCGACAATTTTGAAAAAACACATAATTTTTTACTTTTTGCTATAATAAATATCCCCCAAAAATATATAAAAAAAACATTTTTTTTTCCTCAGTTTAGGCCGATACGTATTCTTCTACATATTTTTGGTAAAAAAAAAACGCAATAAGAAATTATTGATTGGTTTGCGCAAAAGTTATAGCGTTTACAAAATAGGGGATAGTTTTATAGCATTTTTAATAATATTATTTTTTTTACTAGTAATGGCGGCAATCAGCGATTTTTATTGTAACTGCGACATTATGGCGGACACATCGGACATTTTTGACACATTTTTGGGACCATTGTCATTTATACAGCAATCAGTGCTATTTAAATGCACTGATTCCTGTGTAAATGACACTGGCAGTGAAGGGGTTAACCAGGGGGTGGCAGTGTAGGGGTTAAGTGTTCCTAGGGGTATGTTACTAACTGTGGGGGGCGTGGCTGTGTGTTAGTGAACACTGATCTCTGCTCCAATCACAGGGAGCAGAGATCAGTGTCACTTGTTGCTAGGCAGAATGGAGAGATGCTGTTTACTTCCGCATCTCCCCGTTCAGCCTTCCCGTGAGACGATCGCGGGTATCCCCGCGGCGATCGAGTCCGCGGGACCTGCGACCGGACTCACGGGGGCCCTGACCGCCACGCGCGGCATTCTTAAAGGGACGTACCTGTACGCCCTTATGCCTGTCCATGCTGTTCTGCCAACGTACCTCGTCGTGCACTGGTCAGGAACCGGTTAAAAAGTAACCACTTTTGTTGAGAAAAAATGTTTCCATCTGGGTGATTAATGTAAGTGCAAGGATTCTAACAAACTTTGTAGCAGATTCTTACCTTTATTTACTCCATGTCCATGTGCTAAGTGAATCTGTATGGGAGTGGTTTTATAATTAGTAATCAGCTGCCGCACCTGCAGGGCTCTGAGGAAAGTGGCAGTGTCTACATCCCTTTAGACATGATTTTCTTTTTGGAGTATCTCACCAAAAATAATTTTTTTGTTGCAGAGGATGCCCAAAATCTGACTTGTATGGAGCAGACTTCTGGGAAAATCAGTGAGCCAATCACACAAGCAGGAAATGGCATATCTGTGGGGGGGGGGGGGAATGGAACGCCTCCAGGTTGCCATATTGCATTGTACATACCTCCCAACATTTTGAGATGGGAATGAGGGACACCTACTAGCAAATGTATGTAGGCATAGGACACGCCCCCCCTGCCACACCCCCTTAAAGGAGAATTAACCAAAATAAAAGTTTCATTAAATCCACAAGGGCTTTTTTTTTACCACTACTATTCCTTTATATTCGCTTTTAAACATTACAAATGCAGCAATTTAGAATTGGATGAAAGGTTTAGCACTGGGAAACACTTTTTGAAAGATAAAAAGTGCATTTTATATACAACTATATAGATCAGACAAAAATGAGGGACAAATGAGGAGGAAAGAGGGACAGAGGGACATTGCTCAAAATCAGGGACAGTCCCTCAAATTCAGGGACAGTTGGGAGCTATGTATTGTATTTTATAGAAAAATTACAGAGCTGCAGATTAAAAGGGAAATGTAATTTTTAAGAACATTCAATCACAATAGTTTACAGTACATACATTTTTTTTGTTATTTTTTTTCTCCCCACGAAAGTGGAATTACCCTTTAATTAAAAGCTGCAAAATATTGAAAATGATTTATAAAACCCCATGAACACATTAAAGCAGTCTGAGATTTTAAGAATTGTTTTTGCGCCTACTTTGAGGTTTAAATAAATGACAGAATTAGCGAAAAAAAAAAAAAGTAACATTCCCAGCAGACAGGGGGGCAACTAATGGATGCATCCGGTAATTTGTTGCTGTGGTCATTCCCTCTTGCATCATGATTACTGTATATTTCATGTGAATTAGACCCCCTGATTTGCTTATGATATAGATTAATGTCAGTGGGAGCAGGATATTTTTCCATATGAAATAAGCATACTGTTTAAACCCTGAGCGATAAAAAAAATTCCTCGCCATATTTATGTAGAAAGTTTGAAATCAATGTTTCTCCTTAGAAACCAAGTATAGAAAAGTAAGCTAGCATAAGACTGGATCTTGTATTTGTCCTCGTACAACCACTTTCTTACTTAACCACTACAATACTGGGCACTTTCGCCCCCTTCCTTCCCAGACCAATTTTCAGCTTTCAGCGCTCTCGCAGTTTCAATGACAATTGCGCAGTCATGCAATGCTGTACCCAAATGAAATTTTTATCATTTTGTTCGCACAAATAGAGCTTTAGTTTGGTGGTATTTATTCACGACTCCGTTTTTAATTGTTTGCGATATAAGCGAAAAAATAGCAGAAATTTTGAAAAAAAACTATATTTTCTCCTTTCTTTTTTAAACGAAATCCAATAAAATCAAATGTTGTCATAAACTTAAGCCAAAATGTATTCTGCTACATGTTTTTAGTAAAAAAAATTCCGTTAAGTGTATAATAATTGGTTCACGTGATCACGGACATATGTACGCAAATGATCATGTACAGATGTGTGCAGGTGATCCCAGACATATGTGTGCAGATAATCATTGGCACATGTGATTTTACTGGGACATATGTGGGGGACATGTGTTTTTATTATTTGGGGACATGTGTTTTTATTTGGGGACATGTGTGTTTTGGGGACATGTAGGTTTTGGGGACATGTGTGGGGGACATGTGTGTTTACTGGTGTTTACTGGTTAGACTAGTGATCAGTGAGTAAAAAAACAGCTAATACTCACTGATCACCAGCCGGCTGCAGCGATCCGCTCTCCTCTCCTCAGCGACGACTTCCGTGTGAGGAGAGGAGAGCCGATTGTCTAGCAACCGGCTGTTTGCTTACATCACATGACGGCTGTGATTGGACACGGCCGTCATGTGATCAGGAGGGCCAATCACAGAGCCCTCCTGCCGATCCGAGATGCGCCGTGTCCGGGTGACACGAGCGCATCGGGATCGCGCCGCTGCGCGATCCCCCTACTTCTGAAAGACGTTCGGGAACGTCCGATCAGAAGTAGGCGGCTCCCACCCGGCCATATATATACAGTGGCCGGGTGAAAAGTAGTTAAAGTGACACTAAAGGTTCATGTTCTTCTTAAAAAAAATAACAAAAACATATCATACTTACCTCCACTGTGCAGCTCGTTTTGCACAGAGTGGCCCCCAACCTGCTCTTCTGGGGTCCCTCGACGGCTCTCTCGGCTCCTCCCCACATCAGATAACCCCCTAGGAGAAGCCCCCTCCTAGGGGGTTACCTTGCGGGCGCACTCCTAAGTCCAGCATTCGGCGTCCATAGACGCCGAATGCAGGACTCGTCCCTGCCCCCCCGGCGCTCGCGTCATTGGATTTGATTGACAGCAGCGGGAGCCAATGGCTGCGCTGCTATCAATCTATCCAATCAACAGCCGAGAACCCCCTAGCAGAGAGACAGTGCGTCCCCATGGGACAAGTTTGAGGGTTCAGGCAAGTAAAGGGGGGGGGCTGGAGGGCTGGGGGGCCGGTCAATGACAGGTGTTTTTTCACCTTACCGCATAGGATGCATTGGGGTGGAAAAACATGAACCTTTACAACCCCTTTAATTACAGGTATTTATATAGTCCTTTTATCAGCTGTTGCAGCACTTTACATTCACATGAGTCCCTGCCCTCAAGGAGCTTACAGGGGCCTTACTCCACAAACTAAGGCAAATTAACCTACCAGCATGTCTGTAGAGTGTAGGAGGAAACCAGAGAACCCAGAGGAAGCCCACACAAGCACAGGTAGAACATGCAAACTCCATGCAGATAGTGTCTTGATTGGGGTTAAGAAACAGGCACTCCAGTGCTGCAAGGCAGAAGTGCTAACCACAAAGCCATTGCAGCTTCATAAACTGTGGAGGGTGGCAAGCAGTCCTTGGAGGAGGCACGTGTGGCTGGTAGACTTGATATATGCTTGTCTTCTATGACTTTCCTACCGTGCCTTCAAACCAATCCTTAACAAGCTGTTTGTTTTCATTTACCCATTTGATGTTTGTCTTGGTCTTCTCTATTGATTGCTCCAGAGCTCGTGTACCTGATCCAAAACCTACTGCTTCATTATCCCTTTTAAATTGTTCAAGCTGGTGAGAAAGAAAATAATTGTAATTTTTAAGAGGAAATTAAAAGTTTCCAAATGGATTCCTGTACATCTATGTGTATATGATTACATATACAACTGCTCGCTTTTTCTAGGGGTGAGGAGAAAGTTATACTCATCCGATCCTTCGATCCATCAGAAAATGATGCTTCCCCGCGGTCCAGATGTGGGCTGTTTGTGGTATATGGAGCCTGCTCTGGGAGTGATGACATCAGGAACACTTCACAACTCAACTTATTCTGGTCATTAAAATGAATGAACGCTCAAGCTTTGAAAGCACCCAGCGTTTTGGCGTGTTGGGCGTTTTTGCTGCCCAAATGCTCCTCTCCTGAATGTGCAAGTGATGTTGTTTTTTTTCTGCCTCTAAACTCTCTCCTTCTAATACTACCTCTAAACACACCTCTATGTTAGCCTATGGGGTTGATTTACTAAAACTGGAGAGTGAAAAATCTGGTGCAGTTGTGCATAGGAACCAATCAGCTTCCAGTTTTTTTTTTGTCAAAGCTGAAGTTAGAAGCTGATTGGCTACCATGCACAGCTGCACCAGATTTTGCACTCTCCAGTTTTAGTAAATCAAGCCCATAGGCTAACATAGGGATGTGTTTAGAGGTAGAAAAAGAAAAAAAACGCCACCCCCCCCCCCTTAAAAGTAGCATTTTTGATGCCCAGTGTGTGTGAGGCCTTAAAGTCATTCAGACTGATTTGCGTAAACTGGCACTGAGAAATGTGCTACCCTTGGCCATACCAACCCTTTAGGCTATTTGTACAGGAGCGGCTGGTTCATTAGGGGTGCAGGGGCCATCCCCCTAGTTGGCATGCAGAGATGCATGCAGGGCGCCAGGTTTGTATGAGTTTTTTCTTTAAAGCCACATAATTAGAGCCTAAGGCTCTAATTGGCTTGAAAAAGGTTGGCTCGGGGGGCAGTGCATCCACTTGTGACTCCAGCGAATCAATATTCGCTATTGTCTTCAGGATGGAGGGGTGAGGGACTGTGCAGTGAAGGGGTGAGTCCTAGGGGACCGTGTAGTGAAGCGGTGAGTGCAGGGGGGACTGTGCAGTGAAGCGGTAAGTGCAGGGAGACTGTGCAGTGTAGGGGTGAATGCAGGGGGACCGTGCCATGAAGTGCTGAGTGCGGGCGGACCATGCAGTAAAGGGGTGAGTGCGGGCGGACCATGCAGTAAAGGGGTGAGTGCGGGAGGACCATGCAGTGGAGGGTTGAGTGGGGGAGGAACCATGGAGGGGTGAGTGCAGACCTGGGGGGTTTGTTTTCCGCCCCCACAAAAAGTTTAGCACCGGCAGCCACCGTATTTGTACCATATTTTAATAAACACTAACTAGTAAGTGGCTACTTTGGGAAGCATCTAAGGCCTCAGGCACATGGGAGTAAAAAATGCAGCGTTTTTTATTGATTTGAAATGAGATGCATTGTTGTCTATGGAGCAATGCACACAGCTGAGTAAATATCAGTATTACAGCTATGAGTACAGAGCCATCAAACAAAAATAGAAAATTTTACATTTGAGTATAGTCATTTACTCACAATTGCGTATTTACATGTATCTGTCATCTATATACAGTATACATTACTTAGGTCTTTACACGCAGTTTTTTTACTCAGAGAATTTCTGTCAACAAGTTCCTGAGAAACATCAGTAAATTATGACGCCTGTTTGCAAGGGGCATAATGCCAGCCATAGGCGATTCAAATCTTGGCCGATTGAGATACAAACCATGTATGGGCAGGCTGAATGTATCAAATTGATAGATCAACTTGGGTACAACAAATCTGACGGATTTTACATGCGATTATCACTAGCGTCTGGTATAGCTGCTAGCAATAATCACTGTCTTCTCCCGGCGGGGATGGTTTCCCCTGCCCCCACCCGTGGTTGCAGGAAACATATTTGCTCCATGTACAGCATGCCTTGGTGTTTTCTTTTCTTGGTTTTTAAGAATAAGCCTTGGGAAAACTTGACTCCACTTTGCTCTATGTAAATTCATGCTTTTAAAAGCCTCTACGCATTCTTCTGATTACCTAGTGTTCTGGAAATTTTTATTAATGTATGCATGGGCGTCCGCAGGTAGGGGTAAGGGGGGGCCAGTGCCCCCCCTGGAATCAGGGATGGGATCAGGAGTGATGATCCCCATCACCCCTCTCTGTCACCCCCCTCTGTCTCTCTCTGTCACCCCCCTCTGTCTCTCTCTGTCACACTCCTCTCTGTCAACCCCCTCTGTCTCTCTCTGTCACCCCCCTCTGTCTCTCTCTGTCACACTCCTCTCTGTCACCCCCCCTCTGTCTCTCTCTGTCACACTCCTCTCTGTCACCCCCCTCTGTCTCTCTCTGTCACCCCCCTCTGTCTCTCTCTGTCACACTCCTCTCTGTCCCCCCTCTGTCTGTCACACTCCTCTCTGTCTCCCCCCCTCTGTCTCTCTCTGTCACCCCCTCTGTCTCTCTCTGTCACCCCCCTCTGTCTCTCTCTGTCACACACCTCTCTGTCACCCCCCTCTGTCTCTCTCTGTCACACTCCTCTCTGTCACCCCCCTTGTCTCTCTCCCCACATGTATGCAGTTTCTGACAGTCTCTTGGGGCATGTCCGCAGTCTCTTGAGCCATGTATGCAGTTTCTGACAGTCTCTTGGGGCATGTATGCAGTCTTTGGTCATCTCTTGTGCCATGTCCGCAGTTGCTGACAGTCTCTTGGGCCATGTCTGCAGTCTCTGACAGTCTCTTGTGCCATGTATGCAGTCACTGACAGTCTCTTGTGCCATGTCTGCAGTCTCTGACCATCACCTGTACTATACTATGTCTACATTCTGTGACCGTGATAATGTGATAATGACATTGTCGAAAAGGGTCAGAGCATGGGTGACCTTACAATTATGCCCCCCCCTGAAAAAAATTCTGCGGACGCCCATGAATGTATGTTGTCAGATCCAGTGTCAGTTTTGCTGTAATACGCTCATGCGAGCGTATTCGCACATACAGACGTTGGTGGAAGACCATTGACTGCGGAAACCTTCCCGTGGACACGGCAGATCTGTTTGCTCTTTTAGGGATGATCGTGTATGCCTCACCAGGAGACTGGCCACCTCATGGCGACTGCATTAACGCTCCAAGCAAGCAGATCTGCATACATGGGAACCATAGCATAACCATTCAAAATTATGGCCCACTGAGCCATGATAGAGTATGGCTCGCGTCATTGGTAGCAGTGGAAATGTGCACGCGATCGTGTTCATGTAAGTAGTGTTCAAATTGTGAGACACTTTGTGGCATGGCTCTGCACACGACCATCTGCATACGTCACTACTGGAATTCTATTTGAATATATACATGTGTGTGATTGGTTCTTTTGTCTGATTGGCTGATTCTGAAGCCACCACCTTCCTTTGTTATTCATGTTTACAGTATGACTAAAAGCAGGAGAGCATTCTATGGCAGGATTTTGCTAAGCTCAACGTGATACCAGCACCTGTCTGTGTTACTTGGAGATAAACAAGCGCGCTTTCCCGGCATTATACAAGAGAGTTATGAATTGTGCTTATTAGCTACAGAATTATTTGCTTATAGGAGAAGCTTTAATTAATCCACAACACTAGTACTAGCTTAAACACCTACCTGCTGCAGGTCAAAATCTGTTGAAAATCTTCTGGAAATTCCTGAAATAAGGTAACCAAAAGAGAATGAAGAGCTTCCAAACCTAGAGAGAAATGTAAAAAAATATTAATATTCTTTTTGCTTTGGCAGGCAAAAATATAGACTTGGCTAATTATCATATATTTAATTTCCTGACTATCGGTAAAACGCGTGCAATTATCTTTATAACCTCATATTGGCAATACATCATGCACATTTTAATAGAGGGGTTACTTCCAAAATCTCTCTTGAGTGGAATCAATGATAGGTACCTGCAGGAAAAACTATTTCAGTAAGGGCTCTTTCACACGGACGTGTCCGTGTACGGAGCCTGCTCTGCACAGCGGGGGATCGCTCCGTCGATCTCCCGCTGAGCAGGAAGATGACAGGTCTGTCTCTGCACTCTGTGCACTCTGCGCCGCTCTCCCCTATGGGGGATACGATTACGACGGACCATAGAGTCTGTCGTCACCTGATCCGATCCAAAGACGGATGGAAAAATAGGGTTTTCCTCCGTCACACTTTTTCGGATTGGAGCGGGTCGGATGTCAGCGGACATGTCACAGCTGACATCTGACTCTCCATAGAGGTCTATGGAGTGTCCGTTCAGGTCTGCCTAAAAAAACGTCAGGTGGACCTGAACAGACCGCCCGTGTGAAAGGGGCCTTAGACAAATTCCATCATATTGTATCTCATGACTCATACTTGACATGTGTAAAGAGCTGCTCTAATCTTAAAAGGGGACTTTTCCCTTGATCCTAGGATCGACGGGTGATGGCATCTAAATGTACTCACCTGGAAAGTAACAGGTATGTGAATAGAAAGACACTAAGCGGTTCAGTTGGCGTGGTTGGTGGAGATCATGCCCGTGCATGTACAGAGGGACCCAGCGCAGATACTGACTCATGTCACCCTGCCCAGAAAGAGATACCTCCCTTTTTATATTCTGCCAAAAGTACAGTTTCCACCAATATTTGGTGAATGTTGGTTTACAGTGGAAAAACCATGTATGTATTTAAAGAGGAACTATAAAAACCCTCTCTCCAGGGTTCCTCACCAGCCAGTTAGCTTCTGGGTACGGATCTTCGGCCATTTTCATTGGTCGAGCCATGATGACGTCTCTCCCGCGCATGCCACGGAGCTCATTCATCTCGACAATGCCGAAATTGTACACTGAAGTACTGGCAGGTTAGGAACTTTAATGCAAAATAGACACAGTATGTCTCTTCTGCAAAAAAAATCCTGTCTGTTTGCCATTTTTTCCCCCTAAAGTTCCACTGTAGGACGACTGGACTAGCAGGCCTTCTATGCAATATAGGCTGGCTAGCTACTCTTCACAACTCAGAGGAACACCATGATTTAGAGTCCCCAATCCTGGCTGGTTATTTATGTTCATAGTATTTATTGTATACATATCCCTTCTATAAGTGATTCATACAGCTTGAGAATTCTCCCCCATTGTTTGGCTATCTTTGCGTCATCTTGTCTCCCCTTATTTACCAATCTCAGTTGGACAAGTTTTCTCTTTCTGTACTTTTGCAGAATTAGAGGCTTATGAAATATTGTTTACTCATTTCTGAAAATGTGCTTGAAAATTTTTCATTTTATCTGACATATTGTTGTACCTGCTTTTTCTGTTCTTTAATATAACAATGATTAATAAAAATATAATATACAAAAAAAAAAAAGGATAACGGCACTTGCCCTAAGGGCCCAACAGGACATTGACCGCTCTTTGTCCTGTAATGGAACCTGGACTGATAATAGGTAAAGCAGCTCTCAGCGTATGTTCATAGCTCTCTGTATATAATACATTAAAGCAGCCTTTGCCAACCTTTTTAAAATGGAGACCCCTAAAACTTTTTGGTTTCCAAGCTAATAATAATTAAATTTACATTTCCTAGTACATTAGTGTGATGGCCAGTGGGAGGAATGCTCCTTACTGTACATTTGTGGTCATTGGGAAGAGCACCCCCCCCCCCCCCTTACACGTAGATTAAAATATCATTGGTGTCAGTGGTTACTTATTTGAGAGTCAGAAATCACTTTTGGCTCAAGGCACCCCTAGCAACCACTGGAGGAACCCTATTATGGTTCCACGGAAACCTGGTTGAGAAACCCTGCATTAAAGGGATAATTTTTTATTTGCCTGGAGTTAGGCTATATGTACTTCTTTACTATTCCAATCAGAGCAATAATATTTCTTACCCCATTTCTTAAAGTGCTTTAAACTTAAATATAGTAAACTTGTATTGTTGAGGACATACAGTATTCTTTTATGCTTCCCCTGATCACAGCAGAGAGACTCTCTCCCAGCAGGGACTGTTGACCCTCACTAGTGTCCTACTCAGGGCTGGTGCAAGGATTTTTGACACCCTAGGCGAAAACCTAATTTTGCCACCCCCCCGCTCCACCCCCGACTCCACCCCCTTTGCCCTGCCCATGCACCTTTTAAATTTAAGCGTCTATCAAATGCAGCCTCAGCAGCGCCCATCAATGCAGCTTCACCAGCACCCATCAATGCAGCCTCACCAGCGCCCATCAATGCAGCTTCCCCAGCACCCATCAATGCAGCCTCACCAGTGCCCATCAATGCAGCTTCCCCAGCACCCATCAATGCAGCCTCACCAGCGCCCATCAATGCAGCCTCACCAGCGCCCATCAATGCAGCCTCACCAGCGCCCATCAATGCAGCCTCACCAGCGCCCATCAATGCAGCCTCACCAGTGACCATCAATGCAGCCTCACCAGCGCCCATCAATGCATCCTACCAGTGCCCATCAATGCAGCGTCACCAGTACCCATCAATGCAGCCTCACCAGCACCCATCAATGAATGTTTGCTTGCTTCCATTCATTCGTGAGTCGGGACACAGACACAGTCCTCCGCCACCGTTGCGCCTCTGACACTATGTGCAAATGGAGTGGCAGCTGCCTGCTGATGCTGAGACTTAGTTGCTTGCTGCAGAGAGAAGAAAGTAGGAACACCAGTGGCTGGGCGCCCTAGGCAGCAGTGCGCCCTAGGCGGCTGCCTAGTTTGCCTAGTGGTAGCACTGGCCCTGGTCCTACTTCCCTCAGCCTGCTTCTGTGATTATACAATTCTTAGAAATCCTATGACCTTATTTGCTATCATTTTTTGAGAAATTCAATAGCGTCAAAGTACCTTCCTTCTTTACAGCAGTGACTGAGCACTTACTTTTCACGGAATGTCTTCCAATGGCTTCTGATAAAGTCCCAGGCAAGACTCTGGCCAACCGAATTCCCGGCAACATATAGAATTGTGGAAATAGAGTCTTGTCTACGAATTTTTGTGGTATCCGTTGCATACTCTAATAGTCTAAAAAAGAACAATTACAATTAACCTTCAGGTAATTTCTAAAATAAAACAAATGTAAAAAATAATTAATTTTGATTAGGTCTCTCATTTCAGACATTTTCTGGAAAACATTCCTTCTATTTAAATTCGTTTCATTTTTTTTTTTTTTCGTTTTTCGTTAAAATTCCTTATAGTCGTTCATTCGTTATCGTACAAATGAACGAACGATTCGCTAAAAATTTTAACGAATAACGAATGCTCGAATCAAACAAATCCGAAAAACAACGAAAATCCGAAATAACCAAATTAGAAACAACGAAACTACGAAAGAAGAAAATCCGAAAAACGAAAACAGGAACAACGAAAATCAATTTGTTGAATTGGTAATTTTCCGTGTCTCTTGCAATGGCGCTGCTTAACGTGCTTCGAATGGATTGAACAAATAAAATTCGTACATTCGCAACTTTTTTTTTTTTTCGATTCGGAATTTTCCGTGTCTCTTACAATGGCACTGCTTAACGTGCTTCGAATGGATTGAATGAAAAAATTCGTACATTCGTAACTTTTTTTTCCGATTCGTAATTTTCTGTGTCTCTTAAAATGTAATAATAGCATACACATTACATAAAATTATGAATTTACGAATCTACGAAAACAATGTTACGAAAGTACGAATAAATCAATCTAACGAAAGTACGAATGTAACTAAATCTACGAAAATACGAATGCGTCTGAATTTCAAATAAGCGAAAACGGAAAAACAAATCGACGAAAAAATAACTCTTACGAAAATACGAATCGTTACGAACACCGACGACTTACGAATGTACGAATCGTTATGAATCAACGGACACGAAAGAAACGAAACGAAAATAAACAAGAAATGTTTCTATTGTGCACATGTCTAATTTAAAGTGCTTGTAAAGGCAGAAGGTTTTTTTTTTTTACCTTAATGCATCTATGCATTAATATAAAAAGCTTTCTGTGTGCATCAGCCAGCCAAAGAGCATTAGATATAAATATCCTAAAGGAATTCTTACCTGTTAAGGATCCAGGGTTCCTTGTTACAGGCCAGACTTGTTCTCAGTTTATCTGCTTCCTGTGCATTATCTGTCTTTTTAAATTCTCGCCATGCAAAGTTCCACTCTTCTTCTCCCCCTCTTGCTATTGCATTGCAGTAAATAGTGTATCTCAGGTTTGGATGAATTCTGTGGATACATACAAATGATATTGAGGTATAATTTTTATATCAGTACAGTGGAACCTTGGTTTACGTGTAACGCGGTTAACGAGCGTTTTGAAAGACAAGCAACTTTTTTTTTTAAATCCTGACTCGGTTTGCGAGTGTTGTCTCGCAAAACGAGCAGGATTCGAGCCAATGGGGTGTGCAGTACCGAATTTGGCCAGAGGTTGCGGGGGCGCCAGCGACACTCGGAACAGTTCGGAGCCGTTCGGAAATACTCGGAATCACTCGGAAATACTCCGAAACACTCGGAAATACTCCATTCCCAAGTGTTTTTCTGAGCCTTTCCAAAGTTTTCCGAGTTCAGCCGAGCTGTCCTTGAGTATTTCTGAGGCTCTCTGGCGCATGCAATAGCAGTCAATGCGGAACAAATTATCTTCGTTTCCATTGACTTCTATGGGGAAACTTGCTTTGATATGCGAGTGCTTTGGATTACAAGCATTCTCCTGGGACCGATTATGCCCGTAATCCAAGGTTCCACTGTACTAGAATTATATTAAAATGTGGTCATTCCACTGTACAACAATGTCAGATCAGTGATTATGCATGTAATTTTAACACTGAAAGCTGTGAAATTAAAAGACTACAGCATAAGCGGAATTCTGTTAGTTGGGAAAAGATCTTGTGTTAATACGTACACTATATTGTCAAAAGTATTGAATTGGGACGCCTGCCTTCACACGCACAGGAACTTTAATGGCATCCCAGTCTTAGTCCGTAGGGTTCAATATTGAGCTGGCCCACTCTTTGCAGCTATAACAGCTTCAACTCTTCAGGGAAGGTTGTCCACAAAGTTTAGGAGTGTGTCTATGGGATTATTTGACTATTCTTCCAAAAGAGCATTTGTAAGGTCCCCAAACTGTTCCCACAAACTTGGGAGCATGAAATTGTCCAAAATGTCTTGGTATGCTGACGCCTTAAGAGTTCCCTTCACTGGAACTAAGGAACCCTGTAAAACAACCCCACACCATAATCCCCCCTCCACCAAATAATTTGGACCAGTGCACAAAGCAAAGTCCATAAAGACATGGATGAGCAAGTTTGGGGTAAAGGTACTTGACTGGCCTGCACCTCAACTCGATAGAACACCTTTGGGATAAATTAGAACTGAGACTGAGAGCCAGGTCTTCTCGTCCACCATCAGTGCCTGACAAATATGCTTCTGGAAGAATGGTCAAACATTCCCATTGACACACTCCTAAACCTTGTGAACGGCCTTCCCAGAAGAGTTGAAGCTGTTATAGCTGCAAAGGGTGGGCCACTTCAATATTAAACCCTATTGAATACTTTTGGTAATACAGTGTATGTGTGCATGGACACACAGGCTAACATAGAGGGGCATAAAAAAACATGCCAGTAAAAGTGGTGTATTTTAAGCCCTGTGTGTATGAGCCCTTAGGCTACTTTCACACCGTGTGTGTGTTGGCGGTAAAGCGCCGCTCATTTTAGCACTTTTCGGCCACTAGCAGAGTGCTTTTAACCCCCGCTAGCGGCTGAAGAAGGGGTTAAAAGCGCCGTGTTGCAGCACGTCTGAATCGCTTTTCAGGCACTTCGGAATCGCTATCCATGCATTCCAATGGGAATGGGCGGTGTAGGAGCGCTGTATATAGCGCTCCCAAACCGCCCCAAAGATGCTGCTTGCAGGACATTTTGTAACATCCCGCAAGTGCACCACCCCAGTGTGAAAGCACTCAGGCTTTCACACTGGAGAAGCATGAGAGGTAGTTTTTTAGGCACTTTCAGGCACTATTTCTAGCGCTAAAACGCGTGAAAACTGCATTCAGTGTGAAAGGGGTCTAACTGTAGATAGGAGCCATTTGTTGGTTTTGTAAATACATACTTATTCACATTTGTTTCCATCCAATCCCTGAATTGCTGAGTTGCTAGTTCCCTACATTCTGTGATGCCATAGGCGCAGGCTGTGCTGACTGCAATTATTTCACCGTATCTGTAGAGAAAATGATAAAAAAAAACTGGCAAGATATTCAGGAAAATGATTTCCAATACTGAGAATGATTATGTGAAAATCCAAAAACATACAGTAACTAATAACAGTGGCAGCAATATGTTAAAATTGTCGAAAGGAAAATATGCTTTTCCACAGTAATTAGATAACACCTCCACATTTAGGTCTTGTTGACATGGGGTTTACACCTGTGCGAAGGCCGTGTTTACTCACAAGGGGATGCATGGGTGTTCCGTGCATTGCTGTGCAGACATTCCTATTCATGTCATTTGGGATGCAGCAGCTGCACAGACACAGCTGCTCCAAATTGACATCTGCGTGGGTGGGGTTGTGGCTCACCTGCACAAATGTCAAATTGGGAGCAGCCTCTATGTCCATGCAGCCGTGTCCATGCAGCCACTGTGTCCCAATTGACACGAATGGGACTGCCTGAATGGCAATGCACAGAATGCCTGTGTATCCCCATGCAGGTAAACACGACCCTCACACAAGTGTACACTAGTAGTATATCCCGTGTGATCGAGGCCTTAAAAATTAAAGCATATTTCTGACATTTCATTAATGTTGAAGGCTCACCACATTCCACTGTGGCAGGCTCTGAAGAAGTACAGAGAGCAGGCCTACTACTACCTTATATGAAATGCCACTTGTGGCAGGTGTAAGGGCCCAAAACAGAGAGCAAGGTCTTCCCAGTGATTTTAGAAAGTTCCTGTGCTCTGTGTCCTGGGACTGGCAGAGAATGCAACCATCTGCAGACTGTCCTAGCCAGTCTATGGATACTAGCTGTAGGACGGGAACATCTGAGGGCCTATTCATACTATAGAACTGAGGTAATGCTTGCTTTACTGAAACCCAATACACTTCCATAGCTCCCAACTGTCCCTGATTTCGAGGGACTGTCCCTGATTTGGAGAAATGTCCCTCTATCCCTCATTCCTCCTCATCTGTCCCTCATTTTGGTCTGATCTATATAGATGTATATAAAATGCACTTTTAATCTATCAAAAAGTGTTTTCCAGTGCTAAACCTTTCATCTGATTTCTAAATTACTGCATTCGTAAATTCCAAAAGCCAATATAAAGGAATCGTAGTGGTAAAAAAGGCACTTGTGGTTTTAACCAATCTTGTTTTTTTTTGTTCAATTCTCCTTTAAGGGGGTGTAGCAAGGGGTGTGTCTTATGCCTGCATACTTTTGCTGATAGGTGTCCCTCATTCACATCTCAAAAAGTTGGGAGGTATGCACTTCACATGCATTGATGTGATATAGTGTCATTTATTTGAATGGCACCTCTATGTACCTTGCTGATTGCAGCATTGTGCTGCAATGCACAGCCAAAAAATGCAGCAAAGGTGCATTGCCGCTCGTGTTGCTGCAATGTGATGTGCAGCAGCTGGCGTGAACAAATTATAAGGTAACAGCTGTGAGGTGAGCCTTAAGTCCCCCCCCCCCCTGCGAATTTGCCCTGGTTGGTGATTTCTTAAGCCTTTAGGCTGGACATTGTAAAATCATCGTTGGCTCTAAGGTAAACCTAAAGTTTTGCCACCGTTAGCCTGGATGAGCCCCAAGCTGCCATATTAAAAACAGGAACTGTTTTTAAATACAGCGGCCTAGTGGTTAGCAGTCCTGCCTTGCATCACTAGGTCAGGTTAAATCCCAACCACGACACTTCCTGTATGGAGTAGACATGTTCTTCCTGTGCTTGTGTGGGTTTGCTATGGGTACTCTGGCTTTCTCCAACGCTAGGGCACCAGTGGCAATATAGACAAGATCTAATTAATCAGCCAGCATGTCTATGGAGGGTTGGAGAAAACCCACACAAGCACAGGATCTACACACAAGCTCCATGCTGGTAGTGTTCTGGTTGAGATTCACACCAAGGACCCCATGGCTGGAATACATAAAGGCTAACCACTACCCCACATCAAAACAAAATACCATCCGGTCAGGGCTCAATCTAGGTAAATGGTCTGACTACATCGCCTGTGTTTTTCCTCCAGCATAAAGAAGAATGCAGTTCTGGCACCTCCAGAACTGAATGTATGTAAAGGCAAGAGGTGCTGGGGTGTGCTGGAGGCTCTATTGATGCTGGCTGCTGGGGAATCTATTGTTGCTGGAGGGGATTGATTTTTGCAGAGGAAGGGGTCCATTGTTACTGGGGAGGTCTTCTGTTGCTGCGGGGACAGTCGTTACTGGGAGGGATCTACGGTTGAGGGAGGGGTCATTGTTTCTGGCTGCTGGAGGGTCTATTGATGCTGGCTACTGAGGAATCTATTGTTGCTGGAGGACATCTATTTTTGCAGGGGGTCTATTGTTCCTGGGGAGGTCTATTGTTGCTAGGGGTGGGTCTTATGTTGCAGGGGGATCAATCGTTGCTGGGATGGATCTACTGTTGGGGGATGGGTCTAATGTTACTGGCTGCTGGAAGGTCTATTGATGCTGACTGTTGGGACTCCATTGTTGCTGGGGTGTCCATTGTTGCTAGATCTATTTCACTGCCTTTCTTGTTATCATTAACAAATACTTTAAAAAATACTTAGCACGACAAAATGATACTTTATTCTGCACTCTCTAAAAGGGGTGGTACTGGCTAAAGCGTGGAACCAAGGAACGGTGCTCGGAGGTGGGTCGGCAGCGGAGTCAAGTGGTGACTCAGAAGGGAGGAGTTCCCACACCTATTCTCTGAGAAAAAAAGCCCTACACAAGACCATACTGTCAAAGACACAAGAAAATTAGCATGGTAAAAATGCCCAAACAAGGAGTTGATCAAGAAAAAGAAAAAAACCTTCATAAAGCATAGTGAACTTTGTTGTAACAAGAAAAAAAAATCCTTTCTAACCCTCACATGCAATCAAATACTCACTGATAATATTGTATGGCAAAATAAATATATAGTCCACTAAATAAAATAAAAACATAAATATGTAGCAGAATACATATTGGCCTAAATTGATGAAGAAATTCGATTTTTTTTACATTTTTTTATTGGGAGTGTTTTATAGCAGAAAGTAAATAAATATATATTTTTTTCAAAATTGACGCTTTTTTTGTATATATCGCAAAAAAAAACTAACAAAAAAAAAAAAACTAACAAAAGAAAGCACTATTTGTGGGTAAAAAGGGTCATTATGGGCGTAAACCTTCCAGAGCTGAAGTGGCTAAAGAGACCCTGTCATCACACCATTAATTTTAACAAACACCTTCCCATAAGGGTTGCTGGCTGCAGTTGTCTCAGCTGTTAACACATTTGTCGGGCCTAGTGTGCATGAACACGGCCTGTACCCCAAAAGAGAAGCTTAACAGATAGACACATAGAGTATATGCATGTGAAAAAATAATCAGTTTTATTTAGGGCAGCAAGCCCAGAGGTAAATCAATAAGTGGGTAAATGAACAAACAATTTAAACAAGACGGTCTGTATACATAGAATCATGGATAGCCGTAAACATGTACAGAAAATGCAACAGAACAAATTGTACAGCAACTTGCAATAATATCGGGGTCTTTCAGGAAAATGCCGACATGTTTCGGACGGACGTCCTTTTTCAAGGCAATGTCTGTTCCTGTATTTGCTCAATAGTACTGTATGAGACAGAGTAGGGTCATTAATATACAACACATTATGTGAATAGGTATAAACCTGTAGTTACACCGATCAATGGTAATGGTACTCACTTGCAAAGCTTTGGAGGGGCTAATGTTAGCCCAATGATCTGAGGGTACAGAGGTATATTCTCAATGTATCCACAGGATATACAGAGGGTCTTGTGCTATTAAAAGCAAGCGGCTGCTAAACATTTGAAAGGCTGCAAGATCTCCAAGCCATGCACTGAAAAGTGGCAATGGCTATGTGTACCTGGGCCAGGAATGGTGTATAGCTGGGGAATCAAGGGAGTAAATAGAGTGGTATTAATGTCAAAAAAGTATATTAATGTATATTGATGCAAGGGGAGTTGCATAAAGTAAAAAAGTAATGTTACCTGGTAGGGAGAGAGCTTGAGATACGGTGTAGCACAGCGCCGGCAGGAAAGTGTGATAACTAATCCCACCATTGTGATGCTTATAAGTATGTAATGATTGATATCAGCTGTGCAGACCCTGGTAAAGGGTGAGTGCATTGAGCTGGAGGGTAATTGGAGCCAGGTGTGGGGATGGTGGCTCAGAGGCCAAAGCTTGTAAACCCCTATGTTGAGATCTCAGATGCGGCGGCGCCGCGCGTCGCCACGTCCGAAGGGGCGTGGCCTCGTGCGGCGTCGGAGCGTCACCGACGCGGGCAGACTGACCCCTCCCCGTGTGCTGGAACGCAAGCGGGGGGGGCGCGTATGGTGGAGCGAAGTGCGCCTCAAAGGGTCTAGGCGGCGCATGCGTCGTAGGGAGTACGCGCATGCGCACAAGGTCTTACCCGCGCCGGGCAGCCGGAACATCAAATGGAAGCAGAAAAAAATAATTTACAAAGTACGTGTGATGTGTAAAAATGTGGCAATGTCATTACCTTTTAATGAATGTATATATACTTTAGCATTGATCAATAAACAAGCGAGTAACGGTACCATGGAAGGGTGGAGAGCCCCCTAGTGGATAAAGAGACATATTACATTAGAATAGCAGAAACAGCAATGTTCACGTGTCTATATCAATAATGGAAGCATTGTACTTATGTCATTAAATTACAAATAATTATAAGGCTGTATGAACTCTGCAGAGTAGCCAGTGTGATACAAACATATTTATGAAGCATGAGAACAGGTATATTTATCGTTGAGTGTGGAGCACAGTGACCGTAATATTAAGGATATATTAAAACTAAATGAAGAAGGGGTCCAGGAGTGCGAAAGAACTCAAGGGTCCCATCTTCATTCTAAAAAAGTTATAAATCAAGTTCGCACACCCCTGATTCAAAGCCCTCAAGATAGGGCTTGAAATTGAATGCCTCATTAAGGCCAGGGGGGGATGTGGCATTGAGATGGAAAATCCATTTAAGCTCACTTTGGAGTAGCGATTTATTGTAGTCACCCCCTCGATTGGGTGGGGGGGATGTGGTCAAGTGCTCTGAATGTGATCTGAGGGGTTGAGTCTTGGTGGACGATTGCACAGTGTCGCCCTAGGGGGAGATCAGGGTCTTTTTGATTAATACTGAGAGTATGTCGGTAGATGCGTTTCCAAAAGGGCAATTTGGTTTTCCCAACATAAAAACATCCACACTCGCATTCTAATAGGTATACAATGCCGACTGAGCGGCAGTTGACAAAATGTTGGGGAAAAAAAGGTTGTCCATTAGGTAAAGTATTTGATCTGTTAGATTTAGATAAGTACTTGCAATATTTGCATTTCCCACAAGGGAATGTGCCCTTGGTTTGTTTATATAAATAGCTAGTAGGGATATATTCGCTTTTAATTAACTTGTCGCGGAGAGAGGGAGCGCGTCTATAAGTAAGTAAAGGGTGTGTCGGTACAAATGGAGACAATGAGTGGTCTGTGGTTAGAATATACCAATATTTCTCTAGAATCTGGGTGATTGAAGAGTGTTGTTCACAAAAATTGGTAATAATTCGTAATGGAGTTTGAGTGGTTTGTGATTTGGAAGAAAAAAGTAAGGAATTACGTGTTTTTGATTTCGCTTTTTTGTATGCGATTTTTAGAATTTTGGGTGAGTAACCTCGTTGTATCAGCCTGTTTCGTAAAATCGAGGCCTCGTTTTCAAAAGAGGCCTCGGTTGACATACATACCTGTTCTCATGCTTCATAAATATGTTTGTATCACACTGGCTACTCTGCAGAGTTCATACAGCCTTATAATTATTTGTAATTTAATGACATAAGTACAATGCTTCCATTATTGATATAGATACGTGAACATTGCTGTTTCTGCTATTCTAATGTAATATGTCTCTTTATCCACTAGGGGGCTCTCCACCCTTCCATGGTACCGTTACTCGCTTGTTTATTGATCAATGCTAAAGTATATATACATTCATTAAAAGGTAATGACATTGCCACATTTTTACACATCACACGTACTTTGTAAATTAGTTTTTTCTGCTTCCATTTGATGTTCCGGCTGCCCGGCGCGGGTAAGACCTTGTGCGCATGCGCGTACTCCCTACGACGCATGCGCCGCCTAGACCCTTTGAGGCGCACTTCGCTCCACCATACGCGCCCCCCCCCGCTTGCGTTCCAGCACACGGGGATGGGTCAGTCTGCCCGCGTCGGTGACGCTCCGACGCCGCACGAGGCCACGCCCCTTCGGACGTGGCGACGCGCGGCGCCGCCGCATCTGAGATCTCAACATAGGGGATTACAAGCTTTGGCCTCTGAGCCACCATCCCCACACCTGGCTCCAATTACCCTCCAGCTCAATGCACTCACCCTTTACCAGGGTCTGCACAGCTGATATCAATCATTACATACTTATAAGCATCACAATGGTGGGATTAGTTACCATACTTTCCTGCCGGCGCTGTGCTACACCGTATCTCAAGCTCTCTCCCTACCAGGTAACATTACTTTTTTACTTTATGCAACTCCCCTTGCATCAATATACATTAATATACTTTTTTGACATTAATACCACTCTATTTACTCCCTTGATTCCCCAGCTATACACCATTCCTGGCCCAGGTACACATAGCCATTGCCACTTTTGAGTGCATGGCCTGGAGATCTTGCAGCCTTTCAAATGTTTAGCAGCCGTTTGCTTTTAATAGCACAAGACCCTCTGTATATCCTGTGGATACATTGAGAATATACCTCTGTACCCTCAGATCATTGGGCTAACATTAGCCCCTCCAAAGCTTTGCAAGTGAGTACCATTACCATTGATCGGTGTAACTACAGGTTTATACCTATTCACATAATGTGTTGTATATTAATGACCCTACTCTGTCTCATACAGTACTATTGAGCAAATACAGGAACAGACATTGCCTTGAAAAAGGACGTCCGTCCGAAACATGTCGGCATTTTCCTGAAAGACCCCGATATTATTGCAAGTTGTTGTACAATTTGTTCTGTTGCATTTTCTGTACATGTTTACGGCTATCCATGACTCTATGTATACAGACCGTCTTGTTTAAATTGTTTGTTTATTTACCCACTTATTGATTTACCTCTGGGCTTGCTGCCCTAAATAAAACTGATTATTTTTTCACATGCATATACTCTATGTGTCTATCTGTTAAGCTTCTCTTTTGGGGTACAGGCCGTGTTCATGCACACTAGGCCCGACAAATGTGTTATTTCTTTATGTGAGAAGCGATAGACCACCCTGCCACCACTCACTTGCCCACCAAATATTTTACCTTGATCTATCTATGGTTAAATCCATAACAAATCCCCTACCGGTGCAAGTGACTGCTGGCAACTTTTTCTTTACTCATATTTTATGCCTCTATTCTTCACCTGCTTTAAATACGTGTATTGATAATTGCCCTGCTTCATACGATAATTATTACCCTTACACACACTGTCCAGAAAAAAGCTTCCTTGTTCTGGCATATCAAGTCCTTCAAGGACTACATTTCACACGGTATTAACCCCTTTGGGCTCAGGGTCCAAATTTTTCCTACCTTCCAGGACATTCCCCCAGACTTTAAGCAGGCCTGGGAGGGTGTCCTCAAACAATGTTCCATTGACTTAATGAAACTTTTGATACAACAATATGAGACACAAATGTCCGTTCTTGATGCCAAATTAGCATCATTAAATACCCAGCTTACACAATTTTTAGACCATCCACTATACAATATATTGGACTTACAACTTAAAAAACGTTTTGACAAATTCAATCATGATACTTTGACGCAGAAGGACAAAAAATTCTTCCGCGACAAAAAAGCCTTCCAGGAGGAAAGAGCTTACAAATGGAATGAGGCCAACCGTGCTGCACGCCTACCAGCCCCAGCACGCTTCGCCTCTAAACAAGTGCCTCCCAAATATGTCACTGACCGCAACACAGACAATTCACATGTTGCACTGAAACCTAATTCCACACGGGGTCCACGCAACCCTAAAAGAGGTCGCACACCCAACCTTTCCAGTGACGAGGTCTCCGATCCCGAGGGACCGACTGACGACTCACCGACCAGAGTTTCGTCGGCCGCTCCCTCGTCTTCGAAGACCTCCAGATCACATTCCCTACCTTCATCTTCCCAACACTTTGATTTTTTAGATTTAATGCGAGCATCACAAAGAATCCAACACAACAACACTCACCAACCCAAAAGGACACCAAGATAACTCCACCTTCTTGCAATATCATCAACCTTTCTAAATATTCACTTACTAAGCATGAAATTTCAGTCCTTGAAAAGGGACTCACCTTTTGTCCCGTATCTCATATAGACAAATTCACTGTCATCAAAGACATTCATCTGTTTGTCCGTAAATTGCTACTACACAGCATATACACACCAAACCCTTTTTCGGATTCTCTCCTACACTCTGCAGCGGAAACCACCGCCCTCCAACAGTTAACTGAACTTTTGGAGGAAAGTGACAACTCCAACTTAATAGACACTTTAGACCTTGACACTCTCTTAGCTAGTACTGAGGATGACTCTCCCACTCCATCACTTCCACCCTCTAAAATAACTATAAAAAAGAAATCAAGTTTCTACCCACCCCCTAGCACTAACCCTAGAGCTGCACTATTTTTGCAGGCAGTGACACGGGAAATTCGCAACCTAAAAATCCACCCAAATCGATCCAAGGCAAGAAATTTCTCATACAACCAACATCTCGCTCTCCAAAGTTTAAAAACTAACTCTACGATAATAATCAAACCCGCCGACAAAGGCGGAAACATAGTTATACTTGACAGGGAGGACTACATCAAAATGTGCCATGACATCCTTCAAAATAAGGAATGGTACAAAAAAATTCCTACATCTTTCATTACTTTAGCACAACAACAACTATACACGCTTATAGATTCTGCCACCAGTAAAGGGGTATTGGATAAAAATACCAGTGACTACGTCAGAACTAAATTTCCACGTATAGCTACGTTTTATGCACTTCCCAAGGTGCATAAAAACCTACCCAGACCACCAGGCAGGCCCATAGTTTCCGGAAGAGGTTCTCTTACTGACAACCTCAGCCGCTACATTGATAAACTATTACAACCTTTAGTTACCCAACTTCCTTCTTACATACGAGATACCACCCATCTCCTACAAAGCCTATCCTCTCTGACCACTGGTCCCGACACCCTATTTGTCGCGATTGATGTGGAGGCATTATATAGTTCGATCCCTCACTCCCTAGGACTCTCGGCTATTCGACATATACTCACCACTACTTCTTTATACTCCCCTGATCTCTCTACATTCATAATAAATGCCCTTGATTTCATCCTTAACAACAACTTTTTCTCTTTTGACGGTTCCCACTACCTCCAAGTACAGGGCGTGGCCATGGGCACTTGTTGCGCACCGGCCTACGCCAATCTGTACTTGGGGGAGTGGGAACGTCTCCTTTTTGCAGACCCTTCTGCCAACCTATACACCAAACATATTCTTACCTTTCGTCGATACATCGATGATATACTTATTGTCTGGCAGGGACCCAGCCAAACTCTACAAGATTTTCTGACCTACCTCAATACTGTCAACCAGTTAAATCTGAGATTCACGATGACTTTTAGTCCAACATCTATCTGCTTTTTAGACCTTACCCTCACGAAAGATCTGGAAGGCCACATACAAAGCCATCTATATCGCAAGCCTACTGCAGGCAATACCATCCTAGCCGCCTCCAGTTTCCACCCAGAACCCCTCCTTAATTCTATTCCATATGCCCAATACCTCCGCGCTCGCCGTAACTGTTCAACCGAGGCCTCTTTTGAAAACGAGGCCTCGATTTTACGAAACAGGCTGATACAACGAGGTTACTCACCCAAAATTCTAAAAATCGCATACAAAAAAGCGAAATCAAAAACACGTAATTCCTTACTTTTTTCTTCCAAATCACAAACCACTCAGACTCCATTACGAATTATTACCAATTTTTGTGAACAACACTCTTCAATCACCCAGATTCTAGAGAAATATTGGTATATTCTAACCACAGACCACTCATTGTCTCCATTTGTACCGACACACCCTTTACTTACTTATAGACGCGCTCCCTCTCTCCGCGACAAGTTAATTAAAAGCGAATATATCCCTACTAGCTATTTATATAAACAAACCAAGGGCACATTCCCTTGTGGGAAATGCAAATATTGCAAGTACTTATCTAAATCTAACAGATCAAACACTTTACCAAATGGACAACCTTTTTTTCCCCAACATTTTGTCAACTGCCGCTCAGTCGGCATTGTATACCTATTAGAATGCGAGTGTGGATGTTTTTATGTTGGGAAAACCAAATTGCCCTTTTGGAAACGCATCTACCGACATACTCTCAGTATTAATCAAAAAGACCCTGATCTCCCCCTAGGGCGACACTGTGCAATCGTCCACCAAGACTCAACCCCTCAGATCACATTCAGAGCACTTGACCACATCCCCCCACCCAATCGAGGGGGTGACTACAATAAATCGCTACTCCAAAGTGAGCTTAAATGGATTTTCCATCTCAATGCCACATCCCCCCCTGGCCTTAATGAGGCATTCAATTTCAAGCCCTATCTTGAGGGCTTCGAATCAGGGGTGTGCGAACTTGATTTATAACTTTTTTAGAATGAAGATGGGACCCTTGAGTTCTTTCGCACTCCTGGACCCCTTCTTCATTTAGTTTTAATATATCCTTAATATTACGGTCACTGTGCTCCACACTCAACGATAAATATACCTGTTCTCATGCTTCATAAATATGTTTGTATCACATTGGCTACTTTGCAGAGTCTATACAGCCCTATAATTATTTGTAATTTAATGACATAAGTACAATGCTTCCATTATTGATATAGACACGTGAACATTGCTGTTTCTGCTATTCTAATGTAATATGTCTCTTTATCCACTAGGGGGCTCTCCACCCTTCCATGGTACCGTTACTCGCTTGTTTATTGATCAATGCTAAAGTATATATACATTCATTAAAAGGTAATGACATTGCCACATTTTTACACATCACACGTACTTTGTAAATTAGTTTTTTCTGCTTCCATTTGATGTTCCGGCTGCCCGGCGCGGGTAAGACCTTGTGCGCATGCGCGTACTCCCTACGACGCATGCGCCGCCTAGACCCTTTGAGGCACACTTCGCTCCACCATACGCGCCCCCCCCCCCCCGCTTGCGTTCCAGCACACGGGGAGGGGTCAGTCTGCCCGCGTCGGTGACGCTCCGACGCCGCACGAGGCCACGCCCCTTCGGACGTGGCGACGCGCGGCGCCGCCGCATCTGAGATCTCAACATAGGGGTTTACAAGCTTTGGCCTCTGAGCCACCATCCCCACACCTGGCTCCAATTACCCTCCAGCTCAATGCACCCACCCTTTACCAGGGTCTGCACAGCTGATATCAATCATTACATACTTATAAGCATCACAATGGTGGGATTAGTTACCACACTTTCCTGCCGGCGCTGTGCTACACCGTATCTCAAGCTCTCTCCCTACCAGGTAACATTACTTTTTTACTTTATGCAACTCCCCTTGCATCAATATACATTAATATACTTTTTTGACATTAATACCACTCTATTTACTCCCTTGATTCCCCAGCTATACACCATTCCTGGCCCAGGTACACATAGCCATTGCCACTTTTGAGTGCATGGCCTGGAGATCTTGCAGCCTTTCAAATGTTTAGCAGCCGCTTGCTTTTAATAGCACAAGACCCTCTGTATACCCTGTGGATACATTGAGAATATACCTCTGTACCCCCAGATCATTGGGCTAATATTAGCCCCTCCAAAGCTTTGCAAGTGAGTACCATTACCATTGATCGGTGTAACTACAGGTTTATACCTATTCATATAATGTGTTGTATATTAATGACCCTACTCTGTCTCATACAGTACTATTGAGCAAATACAGGAACAGACATTGCCTTGAAAAAGGACGTCCGTCCGAAACATGTCGGCATTTTCCTGAAAGACCCCGATATTATTGCAAGTTGCTGTACAATTTGTTCTGTTGCATTTTCTGTACATGTTTACGGCTATCCATGACTCTATGTATACAGACCGTCTTGTTTAAATTGTTTGTTTATTTACCCACTTATTGATTTACCTCTGGGCTTGCTGCCCTAAATAAAACTGATTATTTTTTCACATGCATATACTCTATGTGTCTATCTGTTAAGCTTCTCTTTTGGGGTACAGGCCGTGTTCATGCACACTAGGCCCTACAAATGTGTTATTTTTTATGCGAGAAGCGATAGACCACCCTGCCACCACTCACTTGCCCACCAAATATTTTAATTGCTTTTCCATTTGGTGCTGTTAACTGCCTCCATGAATGGTCGGAGGAACTGTGGTGTGGGGAGATCCCATTACATTTAAAGTGCTTATGACCATTTAATACTGTGGGGAGATCCCATTACATTTAAAGTGCTTATGACCATTTAATACTGTGGGGTAAGAGGTTGATTATTTCACTTGGTATGAAGTGTTAACGGGCTGGTGATGTGCACTGGATGGTGGAGACACCTTTACATGCTGAATTTACTTAACAAGCGTTGTTTTTTTTTTATATATGGTTCATATTATTTGGTAGGAGGCTATTTTACCTATGTAAGCACAGAATTCTACTTCTGTTTGCATTGGAAGGTGATGTATGCACTATTGACTGTTCATTCTGGGAATTTTTCTGCTATGAAATGGGACCTTTTTTTATTATATTTATTAAGGACTTTATGAATTATTGCACTGTGTATATTAGGTAAGGTTTTGAGTTGTATGTTTGTTTTTATTTTTATTATGAAATATTAATTTTATTTATTCATTTATGCACTCATTTTGTTAAGAGTGATTTAGCGCTGCACTGTATATTTATTTATTTGTCCTGGCAGGTGCATACCATTTTATGTAGGGAGGTGAGGGGAGAGGCGGAGGAGCTGGGCCAGCACAGAGAATAGACACTCCCAGAGGAGGAATCGGTTATGGCGCGCAAGGGGGCATGGGCTGTGATACGGAAATAACTCCCCCTATATTTCTAACAAAGGCACATGACAAGTGAATGTTAAAAAAATATGAAAAGGAAAAACACTGCAAGTAAATATTTTAAATACTTAATTTTTGTGCTTTTACCTGCAATTGTTTAGGTTGGTAACAGGGTCTCTTTAAAGCAGGCTGCACTGTCTGCCACAAACAAAAACTACAACTATCACTGAATTTTTAAAAACTCAGCACCTAAGAAGATGCACATTCTATAGTACTTACTGCTCTGTTAAAGTTGTCATTCTTTCAGTAAAGTTATTCGTCTTGTTCTTAAAATACAAAAACAATGGTGCAACTTGCTGTCTCATGTAGGCCTGTAGAGAAACATTACAGGTTTAGTTTATACTGACCATATATGATGTGCTATGCACAATTTTTAGGTGTTGGAGAGGAAGGTTTACTTGTCTGTGGCAGTGTTTGCATGCTGAGAAGTTTCTGACCAAGTGTTCAACTTTAAAGAAGTATGGCTAGTGAAGGGACAAGGCCATCCAGCTCCTAGGCAAAGATGTCAAATGGCGCCTCCCCCCCAAGAGATGTATAAGCATTGTGTGTCAACAAAAATCCTCCCCAAAAAAAAAATTGAGCACTAATCTGCATGCTTACCCGTTTTTTTTTTTTGGGAAAATTATTTTTATCAAGTTTTACAGATTTGGCGACTAAAATAGAATTTGGCGTAAACTGGCCACGCAGGGCCATGCAACAAAACACACATACTCCTAACTATCTAATGAAACCCCCCTTCACCCCCTCCCAACCACACCCAAATCGGTCTCCCACCCAATCCCGAAGCCCCATCGGACTGGAGCGCTAAAGCTAGATAATTCAGTTCCCATATCAAGTGTGTAGTAGCTGGATGCCCGTAGATCACCAGGTCTGTATATGTCACATACACCTGAGCCAATAATTGTGAAAGTTACCTCTGATACCATCGAAGTAGAGGACTTTAATGTTAAACTATCTATCAATCATTGTTATATTAGCCCCTGTCCAGCCTGACACACGAGTGTAAATCTACTATTTTTTGCATTCCTCATCCTACAATCACTCTACAGTAGAGGAGGAGTCCAGCCATGCCTGCCAAACCTTCATAAATGTCTTTTCACAACCCCTGGAGATATAGGTGGCTTTATAGAGGGTGATCATTGAATTACCCAATCCCTTCCAGAAGGACACAGTTGGAGGAGTCGGCTTGTTCTAATGCAGCAGAATAGCCTTGCGGGCGTAAAATAATAAAACATTAAGAAGGGTTCTGTGTGCATTAGCCGGGACCACAGGATCCACTAAACCTAGAAGACAAACCGAGATGGACTGCGGAATCGGGATGGTAAGGATATCAGTTATGCATTTCAGGACCCCCTTCCAGAAAGCACTAATGGCTTGGCTATTCCAAAAGATATGTTCAAAATTGGCAGGGGAGTATGTGCATCTCCAACATATTGCTGTGCAAGATGAGTAAATCCCCGCCAGTCGGGCTGGGGTATAGTAAATTCGGTGTAGAAATTTGAAATGTATCAGTCTATCTCTAGCTGAAACTAGGTATTTAAATGGGCGGTCCCAAATGTCATCCCAGTCTTCTCCATCTATGTTTTGAACCTCCATTTTTCCTACATCGGAGCATCCTATCAGGAGTTATACTAAACAACTCTTTATAGGTTATTGACAGTGTTTTAGTTAAAGAATCATCCTGTAATAAGTTTTCCAAGGCCGAAGGCTGAGCCTCAATTGTCAGGGCTTGGAATTGTAACTGGTATGCATGCCTCAATTGTAGGTATCGGAAAAAATTGCATGCTAATTACCCCTAAACATAAATTCGCTATGAAAACCAAAATTCTCCCCAAACAAAAATAATTTTTCCTTCTATATGAATATGGCATGAGGATTGTCGCTCTGGAGCTGGGATCTTTTGCACCAGTGGCTCATCATTTTTGATGTCTGCACTATTTTGGCCCTTTTGAAGAGGTACCTAAATTGGTAAGCTGTGATAAGGCAATGATTAGTGACACAATCCCTGCTGGCTGGTTACCTTCATTGGTCCGTACACCTCGGTACGATCAAACATCTGTACAAAGTAACTAAGACTGTTCAGGGCTGCCTGCCAAGGCATGTACTCAACCTCTTTGGATAGGAATTTGGTGGTGTCAAGTGCTCTTGTTGTGCTTACATGTTTAGCTCTAAAATATAAAAAGAAAATATGATAAATACATAAATTACAATCTCAAAAATATCTAAATATGACAATTATATAAATACAGCACTATCAGGTGGGGGTCGTAGGAGACCACGAGACAATATGAGGGCAAGGCAGTCAGATAGTAGATTACAGGGGGTCCCCTACTTACAAACATCCGACTTACAAACGACTCCTACTTAAAAAACGGAGGGAGACAACAGGAAGTGAGAGGAAATCCACCCCATAGGAAGGGAAATTCACTCCTGTAAGAGTTAATATGGCAAAAAGGTGTCTCCACTGATGCTTTATCACCAGTCCATATTTCCCTAACAACCCAAGATTTTCAAAATCCAATTGTCATTGGGACAGAAGGTCCGACTTACAAACAGATTCATCTTAAGAACAAACCTACAATCTCTATCTTGTTTGTAACCCGGGGACCCACTGTATTGTGTGGTAAGTGGGTGTAGTCTATTGGAAATGGGCCTGGTTAAACAGGCATTGTTTGATGTGATCTATATATTTTTGAGCTTGGTAAATAGTTATGACTTAAAAAAACTGTCATGAAAAATGTGAAGGCTGCCATTTCTGACCTCTCTGTTTGAAATAAATAGTTGCCTGGCTGTCAGACTGAACCAGACCAAGAACAAATACACAAGTAAGGACTTTGGACAGTTCTCTGACTTTTCTGAGTTGCTTATTTCTTCAGGATCAGTAATTCAAAAATGATTAAAGTCTGAGACAGCTTAAATTTTCAGAAATAGGTCAGCAATAGGGTTGCCACCTTTTCTTCAAGCCAAACCCGAACATTTTAGCGGTATTCAGAGTGCGTGGTCCAGGAGTGCGTTACGTTCAGGAGTGTGTTATGTACAGAGTGCGGGGTTCAGGAGTGTGTTACGTTCAGGAGTGCGTTATGTACAGAGTGTGGGGTTCAGGAGCGCGCCATGTACAGAGTGCGGGGTTCAGGAGCGCGTTATGTACAGAGTGTGGGGTTCAGGAGCGCGCTATGTACAGAGTGCGGGGTTCAGGAGCGCGTTATGTACAGAGTGCGGGGTTCAGGAGCACGTTACGCTCCGAGTGCGGGGTTCAGGAGCGCGTTACGTTCAGAGTGCGGGGTTTAGGAGTGCGTTATGTACAGAGTGTGGGGTTCAGGAGTGCGTTATATACAGAGTGCGGGGTTCAGGAGTGCGTTATGTACAGAGTGCGGGGTTCAGGAGTGCGTTATGTACAGAGTGCGGGGTTCAAGAGCACGCTATGTACAGAGTGCAGGGTTCAGGAGCACTTTACGTTCAGAGTGCGGGGTTCAGGAGCGCATTACGTTCAGAGTGCAGGGTTCAGGATCAGGAGTGCATTATGTACAGAGTGCGGGGTTCAGGAGTGCGTTATGTACAGAGTGCGGGGTTCAGGAGCGCGTTATGTACAGAGTGCGGGGTTCAGGGTCAGGAGTGCATTATGTTCAGAGTGCGGGGTTCAGAAGCGCGTTATGTACAGAGTGCGGGGTTCAGGAGCGCGTTACGTTCAGACTGAGGGGTTCAGGAGCGCGTTATGTACAGAGTGCGGGGTTCAGGAGCGCGTTATGTACAGAGTGCGGGGTTCAGAGTGCGGGGTTCGGGAGCGCGTTACGTACAGAGTGCGGGGTTCAGGAGCGCGTTACGTTCAGAGTTCGGGAGCACGTTACGTTCAGAGTGCGGGGTCCGGGAGCGCGTTACGTTCAGAGTGCGGGGTTCAGGATTGCCTCACATGCAGAGTGAAGGGTTCAGGATTGCTTATGTACAGAGTGTAGGTGTGCATAAATCACAGGCCAGTTTATAACTTCCCTGTACTAAGCTCTGTCCCCAAATTTCTGCCCCCCCCCCCCCCCCCCCCCCCCCCCCCCCAGTGCAGAGCGCCCCTCTCTCTCTGTTCCCGACCTTTCTCCTGCTCCCTGTCTAGTGCACAGCACTTGTCTATACCACAGAAGAGAGAAGTACCGTACCTTACCGAATGTCAGGCTGTCAGCGCGGGCTTCGGGAGATGCTTCAAGCGCGGCGCTGGAGTGTGAAAACCCCGCCCCCTGCTTCTCCTCCTCTGTTGTAGATCCAGGGAGAGCAGGGAGGGTTGTGTGTGCGGTCGGGAGAGAAGCTGCAGCCGCGACAAGCTAGGAAGTGCACTCGGAGCCGGAGTTTACTGTTTCCCTCCCCTATGCACGCATAACTGATTGAGGCGGCTGGGGTGGACAGAGAAGGCAGAGAGAGGGCAGAGAGCACAGACAGGCACTGTGCAGCCACAGCAGTTGCCACTGGCTAACATCCCCAGAACAGACGGTTAGTTCTGAAGGCATGCTGTGTGTCCGGGTTTCCGGTGGAGGCAAACCCTGGGATTAGTGTCAAAACCCGGACTGTCCGGGTCAATCCCGTACAGGTGGCAACCCTAGTCAGCAATGGCAGCACCCATAATTCTCTCAAGACAAATAGATATTCAGTATTTCAATAACACAACACCCAAACCCATCTCCAATGCACTATTATGCAATCCATGTTCCAACTGACTGCTACAAACAGAAGAGACCATTGCATGTTACAGGAGGCTGCTTGCAGGACCAATAACATGTTGCAGAGTGAAGAGTGTCACTATTAAAAATATTCTACATTATATAATATGAAAACTATATATATATATATATATATATATATATATATATATATATATATATATATATATATATATATATATACAGTGGATATAAAAAGTCTACACACCCCTGTTAAATTGTCAGGTTTCTGTGATGTAAAAAGATGAGACAAAGATATATAATTTCAGAACTTTAATGTGACCTATAAACTGTACAACTCAATTGAAAAACTAACTGAAATCTTTTAGAAGGGGGGAAGTAAAAATAAAAAAATAAAATAATGTGCTTACATAAGTGTGCACACCCTCTTATAACTGGGGATGTAGCTGTGTTCAGACTAAAGCAATCACATTCAAACTCGTGTTAAATAGGAGTCAGTACACTGATTAACCCCAAATAAAGTTCTAGTAGGTCTTTCCTAACATTTTCTTAGTCGCATCCTACAGCAAAAGCCATGGTCCGCAGAGAGCTTCCAAAGCATCAGAGGGATCTCATTGTTGAAAAGTATCAGTCAGGAGAAGGGTACAAAAGAATTTCCAAGGCATTTGATATACCATGGAACACAGTGTAGACAGTCAACATCGAGTGCAGAAAATATGGCACAACAGTCTCTTGTCTGAAGGAGACTGAAGGAGAGCTTGGGTGAATAAATTAACCAAGTTTTTCTTCAGGCATGTTTTTTTGAATAAATTGGGGTATTCGAGCGGATTACCTTGTCTATTGGAAGAATACCTGAGAGCCCATCTGCAGTGCATACACCATAAAGAAGTGCCCATAGACGATACTGGAGACCCCTGATCATTTATGGATGCATTATAATTCTATAATTAAGGTGAGCGTTTTGGGAGACTTTAGCACTAAGAGGCTGTTTATGAAACACAGAGGAACATACATGGACATTTCAAAGTGTTTACATTTATATAACATTACTTCTATTGGATCCATCAGTCTGTGAAGACGGCGGAAGTTTTAACACTTTATTCACCACTTTATTCACCAATTTAGAGTTTTTTTAGCCTCATTATATATAAATCCTTTTGGGGTTTATTTTATTTACATTTATGTTATTTTTATTTATTTCTTTTTTGAAGGATCATTACTTCACGTGATCTTAGGAAGAATTTTGGACACCTTATTGCAATTTTGCACACTTATATATCTATTTGCACATTTGGGACACTTTATTTGCAATTTTGGCACAATCCTGTCTATGTAGAGTTATTCTTCTTTTTTTAGTGATATATTTGTTGAGTATTTCATCACAGTGTTTTTATAGTGATATTTATTTTTTGCGCAAAATCACTTTGAATGAATGAAAGAATGATTTGTATAGCGCTACAACTGCGAACTGAATCGCCTTGAGGCGCTTGATCCGACCTGTGTTGATTCCTTTTTAGAAGAGGTAGGTCTTGAGTTTTTTCCTGAAGGCCCGATGGTCTTTTTCCAAGCGGATGTTCGTAGGTAGAGCGTTCCATAGCCGTGGTCCTTGGACTGCAAATCTTAGTTCTCCCCTTGACTTGTACCGGGATTTGGGGACGAGGAGGAGGTTGTTAGATCGGAGGTTGCGATTGGGGGTGTAGTGTTGTATTTTTTCTTTGAATGACTGATTTATGAGTAGTGTTATAGTGGGTGCCAGGATGTCGGAGCATTCTTTCAGAAGTTTTGTGGGGATGATATCATTGGGTGAAGTGCTGTCTCGGAGGCTTCTGATGATGTTTCTTGTGGTCTCTATGGCGATCGGGGTCAGCGAAAAATTTGGTGGTTGTGCGATGTTTGAATCGGCTTCCTCTTTTTGGATGCAGTTGATTGTGTTTTTCTGTTGGATATTTTCCCGAATGCTGTCGATTTTGTCGATAAAAAAATCTGATAACTCATTGCAAAATTCTTGAGTTTCGTTGGTAGGGGGCTCTAGGCAGGTAGGGTTCATAGTCTGGGCGACTAGTTTGAATAGTTCACGAGGGCGGTTTAGGGCTTTTGTGATGGTGTTTGAGAAGTGTTTTTTTTTTTGCTTTGAAGATAGCTTTGTGATATTTCATTGTGAGAGTATTGTAGTTTGTGTGGTTTTCTTTAGAAGAGTTTCTTCTCCAGGCTCTTTCAGCTCTTCTGCGTTCCTGCTTCAGTAGAGTAAGAGTTCCATTAAACCATCCAGAGTTTTTGTTGCGGATGAGTGTTCTGCGTTTCGGAGCGACTGCGTCTGCTGTTTGTAGTAACGCTTTGTTTAAGGAGTTGAGTGTTTTTTCCGTCGAGTGGTTTAAATTTAAAGTTGTTATTTTGTTGGATAGTGTAGTTTTGAAGAGTTCCGAGTGTAGTTTCTTCTGAGATCTGGTCCAGTAAGTCGTTGTTGAGTGGTTCGGTTTCTGGAAGGTGTTGTTGGTGGTGATTTCGAATTTGATGGCGTGATGGTCGGTCCATGATAGCGGCGAGTTGTTGAGTATGTTGATGCTGATATTTTGTTTGAAGATGAGGTCCAGAGTGTGTCCTGAACCATGCGTTGGAGCATTTATCAGTTGTTGAAGACCTAGTTCTTCCAGTTGGTTTATGCAGGCAGAGGCGATGGGGTCTTCGTTGTTGTTTGCCCAGAGATTGAAATCTCCAAGTACCAGGACGTTTTTGGTTTTCAGGGTGTGCATTGAAATAAATTCGGTGAAGGGTATCAGGAGATTTGTCTTTGGTCCTGGTGGTCTGTAGCATAGCAGTAAATGAATGCTGTCTTGGGGTGTTGTTTGCAGCTGTAAAGAAAGTGTCTCCATAAAAGGCACTGGGTTCTGCAGCGTGGGTTTGCCGAGCGTAAGGTGAGATTTGAAGATCACTGCTTGGCCTCCTCCTTTTTTTTTATATAGATTCATTGCTGGATTCATTGCTGGAAGCCTTTTCATTTGGGTACAGACTGGCCAGGCCGAATTTCGCTCCTCGGGATAGACACTTTCGGCACCCCTGAGACTTTCCACTTCTGATACATCGCTCTTACATCCTGTGAGTGTTCCTGGGTGGGTTGCCTTCCCGCTGGGCTTGTTGTATTTTGCTGAACTTTAGTTACAATATATTCCTGTTTCCTGGCACCTGGTGTTTTCTGCCCGCTGCACCACACGGCACCTACCCACTTGTATAGGGCCTGTAAGGACCGATCCCCTGCTGAATTAGAGCTGAATGATCCATTGTTTTTTTTTCCTGCCATAGCTGAGCCATGTTCACTCTATAGACAGGCAGATGTAAATAGTAATGCATTAATTTACAGCCTCTTAGGCCTGATTCACACCTATGCATTTTTAGTGCTTTTTGCATTTTGCAGATTTGCACTACAGAACGTGTTCCATAGGAAACCATGTTAAATGGACTGTAGTGCAAATCTGCAAAATGCAAAAAGCACTAAAAAATGCATAGGTGTGAATCCAGCCTTATGCCCCGTACACACTATGAAAATTGGGTGAACATTTCTGTCCAAGGAACGATCGTACAATTTTCTTATAGTGTGTACACAACTTCCGACAGTCGATTCCAAAGGAAAATTTCCATAGGGACAAACGCCAACATTTTTCTCATATGGGAACAGAACGAACGATTTTCATTTAATGTGTACCATTTTCGTACAATTTTCGAGAAATAGTAGATACGAAAGGCTGCGCATGATCAGAAATAACAAATAAAAAAACTTTTTTTGTACGTTATTTCTACCCTCGGTTCCGACTTGCTGTGAAACATCGAAGAAAACCAGATGATCATTCACCCAATTTTCTCATAGTGTGTACGGGGCTTTACTTTGATACATCACATTTAGGTAAAAAAAAAATGGAAAAGGATGCAGACGTTTTTGGACCTAGACTACCTGCCCATAGACTAACATGCTTCTGTTCAGATCCGCCAGAAAAACAGGTGGCTCGGATCGGAATGCCCGTGTGCAAGGGCCCTGACTATAATGACACATTGATGCTCTGAGTGTGGAATATTTATCAAGTAAATTAACAACCAGTTATTCTTTTCTTTTAGCAAAGTCTTTGTGAAAGTATTTTTGTGTATTTGTGACCTTTGCACCTGTAATCCCTGGCAGCCAACTGTGACAAAGTTGCAAGGTCAGGGACAGATTTATCACTGTAGATGGGGCAGATTTTAACTAATCAGATGCACAGTTAGGAAATGGCCAAGGTCAGGTTTCTTTCTGTCACAGTGCCACATTAAAATGAGTGACCTTGTAGTAAATCTGTCTCATTGCTCGTGTTTAGCATTGCCTTGCCATGGGACAACATTGATAAATGTATCTTTCTCTCTACTGATTTCATTCATATAATAGAGATCAAAACTGTCATTCCTTTACTCACAGTAGCATCTTCAACTACTAAAACAAGGACAGCCAATAGACATGTGCAATTCGTTTCGTTTTTTTTTTTTTTCGTTTTTTTCGTTCATTCGTTTTCGTACGAATGAACTTTTAACGAATAACGAATCGTTCGAATCGAACGAATCCGAAAATAACGAAAATCCGAAAAAAACTAATTAGAAACAACGAATGTACGAATGAAGAAAATCCGAAAAACGAAAACAGGAACAACGAAAATGAAAATGAACGAAAAAATTCGTACATTCGTAAAAAAAAAATGTTTTTGTTGAATTGGTAATTTTTTCTGTGTCCCTTACAATGGTGCTGCTTAACGTGCTTCGAATAGATTGAACGAAAAAATTTGTACATTCGTAACTTTTTTTTTCGATTTGTAATTTTCCGTGTCTCTTACAATGGCGCTGCTTAACGCGCTTCGAATGGATTGAACGAAAAAATTCGTACATTCGTAACTTTTTTTTTCGAATCGTAATTTTCCGTGTCTCTTACAATGGCGTTGCTTAACGTGCTTCGAATGGATTTGAACGAAAAAATTCGTACATTCGTAACTTTTTTTTTCGATTCGTAATTTTCCGTGTCTCTTAAAATGTCAATGTAATAATAGCATACACATTACATAAAATTATGAATTATGCTCCGATTACGAATCTACGAATGTTACGAATGTACGAATAAATACGAATGCGTCCGAATTTCGAATAAACGAAAATTAAACTAACGGAAAAACGAATCAACGAAAAAATAACTCTTACGAAAATACGAATCGTTACGAATACGAACACCAACGACTTCCGAATTTACGAATGAATCGTTACGAATCAACGGAAACGAAAGAAGCGAAACGAAAATAAACTAATTTTTTTTGTTGTGCACATGTCTAACAGCCAATGGAATGGAAAAAGAGGATTGCTGTCTCCTTGGCAAACATGGGAATCAAAATGCCAGGGTGGGTGACAACCTTAAGCACAGAACATTCAATACAAATATTAAAACGTAATAACTAACCTGGCTAAATTAAAGGCATCATTGATGATTTGAGCACGGTTGATGAGAGGTATTGCCTGCAAAGCAAAAATTGGATAAAATACTTCTCCTTCATTGTACTATACATGCTCAGAAAATGTACACATGCATATTTATTTTCTCTGCTTAGAGACAGCTGTAATTTCACTAGTAATGGAGCCAAATTGCAATACTTGGAGTCAAACTGTCACATGATCTGCACAGTTTATTTATGTACCCATACATGTATGGAGGACAGCAATCACAAAAGATCTGCACCACCTGCAGAGATATTGATAATATGAGTTGGACATTTTTCAGAAATTTTGTTTGACTAGCACAGACATTATACACCATAAGCCAGAGCTGCATATGAAGTTTGTTCTGTGGATAAATATGTCAGTTGAAGAAGGAAACCTCTAATGGTGCAAATGGAACATACAATAACTTTTTGATATGGTACCGTTTGATGCAGTGGAATAGTGCAATGTAATCTACTTTATTTAAAGACATTCACATGCTTTTGAAAATATCTGTTTTCAAATACATTGCAATTCTCAGAAGATAATAACACTGCAATGGTGATACTGACTTACTACATGGAGATAGTAAACCCCCCAAAATATCATAGAAATAATAGTAGTAATAGTAAGATTAATAATAACAAAAATAAGCCCTATAATATTTTTTAATTTCTGTTACCAGAAATATGGATTCTATTAATTTTACCTACATTTAAAGCTGCTCTGGGGTCTCTATTGTATTAGTACATGAATCCTATTGAACAATGAATTGTGGCCAGGGCTGCTAATAAGGCAGTACAGCCAGCCTTCTTGTACCAGGCCTAGGCCCCATCAGTTCAAAAAGGGGGCCCGAGCAGAAGCAATGGCTGTACTGCCTTATTGCCAACTCGTGTGACTCCGCCTGCAGCTCTTCTGGCTTCTCCTAAGGCTGCAAAGAAAGAAACTGGGGAATCTCTGTCCTCTGTCCCTTTCTCTGTCTCAAATGTGAGACATCAGGGGTCTGTTTAGACTCCTGATATGTCACCAAAGCCCCCCCCCCATCAAGGCTGTTAAACGAATGTAAACAAAAAAAGTAGGGGGAGGGGCCCTGTCAGGTAGGCTGTACAGGGCCCCTGTGATTTCTGACAGCAGCCCTGATTGTGGCTACCACAATAAGGCTACCATCTGTGACAATATTGAGTTCTGACAACCCCAAATGGTGCAGAAAAAATGGGGAAGTCATACTGCACACAGTTCTACCACCCAAAATGTGCAAGTTGGTAACAGAACGGTTAGAATTAAATTTAATGTCTGATCTAGGCAGCCAGAAAGGTACACACTAGGAAAGGAAAACAGTCCAGTTTACACATTGACACAAAGCAGATCATGTAGATGGAATTCTGGCTAATAATTTCTAATTGGTCCCTGTCATAAAATACCATGTTGCAAATAGTCTAGCAGAGCAGTATGCACACCATGATCTGATTTTTCTTATTAAACAAAGCCCAACTCTGGTTCATATTCCATTGGGGGAATATTTTTCATATTCCTGTGAGGGAGTTATATCCAAAAAGTGAAAACAATGAATTATGAGAAGATCCCAATCAATTAGACACCAAACAATCCTATGCTACAATGTCCAACAGGCTGCTGATATATGTCTATCAAATCGTAATTTCATTCCGTGTCATTAAAAACTGGTTGACAGATTGTGAATCCTTGTCATTTGGAAATATAAACGTACAGTAGTTATAATAATTGCCATCAGCACACCCTGCAGTCCCTTTGGGTCTGTTATTTTAGTAAAGGTCCTCTTTTTGGCTATGTTTACACTTGTGCGGGTGGTTGCCACTGCACACCTGTTCCCGCACCCACAACTCTCACAGGCAAAAATGCATTGCAATTTAGGAAATGCATGGGGGTACCATTAACCCTAATGGAACCCCCACGCACTGGAAACTGCAGCACGCCCTCCCCGCACTGGGAACAGCACAGCACTTGCAGTTTCTGTGCAGGGTGCATGTTCAGAAAAGGGGGAAGGATCTTATCAGCATTTTCAGGGGGCACAGCAGACCATTCAAATTAATGTGCTGCTGTTCCCATGCAAAACGTGGGTCACTGTGCTGCACAAGTGTGAACCTAGCTTAAAGGGAACAAAAAAGATGGCTGCGTTTACAGTGCAGCAGCTCTCCCGTACCGCTTAAACTATAAAGACATTAGACATGGGAACTGTCAAAAAATTTGTTTTGTTTCGTCCCGTTTCGTATATAAAAAAATTCGTAATTCGTGTACGAAATTCCGTTCGAATTCGTACGAAATACGAAATTCGGACGAATCGTAATTTTTTTTACGAATCGTTAGTAAAGTTACGAATCGTTACGAATCGTTAACGCGGCTAATGAATTGTTGGTTCTCATAACACAGAGAACAATTCGAATCCAACTACAAATATCGAATTTCAATTTCAAGTTACGAATCGTTACGAATCGTTATGAATAGTTACGAATCGTTAGTAAATCCAACTACCAATATCGAATTTCAACTAATTTGAACGAAATTATTATAGCAGATATAACGAATGAATTCGAATGAATTCGAATGCATTCGAATGACAAAGTGTAATTTTTGCAGAAAAAAAAAAAGCGTAGGGGTCCCCCCAAATTCAATAACCAGGCCCTTCAGGTCTGGTATGGATATTAAGGGGGACCCCAGCCAAAAAAAAAAAAAAAATGGCGTGGGGTCCCCCCCAAATATCCATACCAGACCCTTCAGGTCTGGGATGGATTTTAAGGGGAACCCCGGCCAAAAAAAAAAAAAAAAATGGCGTGGGGTCCCCCTCAAAATCCATACCAGACCCTTTATCCGAGCACGCAACCTGACAGGCCGCAGGAAAGGAGGGGGGACGAGAGCGGCCCCCCCTCCCGCCTGAACCGTACCAGGCCACATGCCCTCAACATTGGGAGGGTGCTTTGGGGTCCCCCCCAAAGCACCTTGTCCCCATGTTGATGAGGACAAGGGCCTCATCCCCACAACCCTGGCCGGTGGTTGTGGGGGTCTGAGGGCGGAGGGCTTATCGGAATCTGGAAGCCCCCTTTAACAAGGGGACCCCCAGATCCCGGCCCCCCCCTGTGTGAAATGGTAAGGGGGTACAAAAGTACCCCTAACATTTCACCAAAAAAGTGGCAAAAATTGTAAAAATGACAGGAGACGGTCTTTGACAATTCCTTTATTAAAATCTTTCTTTCTTCATCCTTCGGTTTCTTCATCTTCTCCTTCCGTCATCTTCTTCCATCTTCTTCTTCCTTCGATTCGCTTCTTCTTCCTCCGGTCTTCTCGTCCTTCTCGTCCGGCGTCGTCCTTCTCGTCCGGCATCGTCGTCTCTTCTCGCAGGCCGCTCCTCGCAATGGGAGGCTCCCGCTCTGTGAGGCTCCGCTCCGGGTGACAGGTCTTTTATAACGAAGGCACCTGGTGACCCCGCCCCCCACTCTGACATCATGGGGAAAGCCATAGGGAATTCCACATGACGTCTCCGTGCGTCAGAGGGGGGGGGCGGGGTCACCAGGTGCCTTCGTTATAAAAGACCTGTCACCCGGAGCGGAGCCTCACAGAGCGGGAGCCTCCCATTGCGAGGAGCGGCCTGCGAGAAGAGACGACGATGCCGGACGAGAAGGACGACGCCGGACGAGAAGGACGAGAAGACCGGAGGAAGAAGAAGCGAATCGAATGAAGAAGACGATGGAAGAAGATGACGGAAGGAGAAGATGACGGAAGGAGAAGATGACGGAAGGAGAAGATGAAGAAAGGAAGACCAGAAGAAAGAAGAAAGAAGATTTTAATAAAGGAATTGTCAAAGACCGTCTCCTGTAATTTTTACCATTTTTGCCACTTTTTTGGTGAAATGGTAGGGGTACTTTTGTACCCCCTTACCATTTCACACGGGGGGGGGCCGGGATCTGGGGGTCCCCTTGTTAAAGGGGGCTTCCAGATTCCGATAAGCCCCCCGCCCGCAGACCCCCACAACCACTGGCCAGGGTTGTGGGGATGAGGCCCTTGTCCTCATCAACATGGGGACAAGGTGCTTTGGGGGGGACCCCAAAGCACCCTCCCAATGTTGAGGGCATGTGGCCTGGTACGGTTCAGGCGGGAGGGGGGGCCGCTCTCGTCCCCCCCTCCTTTCCTGCGACCTGCCAGGTTGCGTGCTCGGATAAAGGGTCTGGTATGGATTTTGAGGGGGACCCCAGGCCATTTTTTTTTTTTTTTTTGGCCGGGGTTCCCCTTAAAATCCATCCCAGACCTGAAGGGTCTGGTATGGATATTTGGGGGGGACCCCACGCCATTTTTTTTTGGCTGGGGTCCCCCTTAATATCCATACCAGACCTGAAGGGCCTGGTTATTGAATTTGGGGGGACCCCTACGCTTTTTTTTTTTTATATCAATGAATGACTGTTTTTTAAATAGCTTTTTTTTCTGCAAAAATGACACTTTGTCATTCGAATCATTCGAATTCATTCGAATGCATTCGAATTCATTCGTTATATCTGCTATAATAATTTCGTTTGAATTAGTTGAAATTTGATATTGGTAGTTGGATTCGAATAATTTGGAGCTGAAATTCGTAAACGGAATTTTTCCTGCAAAAATGACACTTTGTCATTCGAATTCATTCGAATCCATTCGAATTCATTCGAATTCATTCGAATCATTCGGCGACGAAATTCGTAAACGGAATTTCGTATTCCGTACGGAATTCGTAAAAAAAAAAATTCGTACTACAGATTCGTAAATTCGTACGAATTTTGAAAAATTCGTACGAATTACGAATTCGTACGAAACGAATCGCACATGTCTAAAAGACATTCTAAGAGCCAGTGATTCTGATATATCAGATTATACTCCACGGATTCAAAGAGCAGCCAAACTTTGCCTTTCAGTTTTCATACGGTTTATTTTACTGCTGCTTAGCCCCGGAAGGATTTACCCCCTCCTGACAAGCCCCTTTTTGCGATTCGGCACTGTGTCACTTTAACTAACAATTGCGCGGTCGTGCGACGTTGTACCTAACAAAATTTGTCCTTTTTTCCCCACAAATAGAGCTTTTTTTTGGTGGTATTTGATCACGTCTGCGGTTTTAATTTTTTGCGTTATAAGCAAAAAAAGAGTGGACATTTTGAAAAAAAAGCTATATTTTTTACTTTTTGCTATAATAAATATCCCAAAAAAAATATAAAAAAAATAATTTCTTCCTCAGTTTAGGCCGATATGTATTCTTGTACATATTTTTGGTAATAAAAATCACAATAAGCGTATATATTGATTGGTTTGCGCAAAAGTGGGTTAGATTTATGGCATTTTTATTATTATTAGTTTTTTTTATTAGCAATGGCAGCGATCTGTGATTTTTATCATGACTGCGACATTGCAGCGGACAGAACGGAACCCTAGTTTGGGACCATTGGCATTTATACAGCGATCATTGCTATAAAAGTGCACTGATCACTGTGTAAATGTCACTGGCAGTGAAGGGGTTAAACACTAGGAGGCGATCAAGGGGTTAAGTGTGTTCCCTGGACGTGTTCTAACTGTAGGGGGGATGGGCTCACTAGAACATGACAGAGATCACTGCTCCCGATCACTGGGAGCAGTAGAGAAAATGCCTTGTTTACATAGGCATCTCCCTGTTCTGCTTCTCTGTGTCACGATCGCGGGCCACCGGCGGACATTGAGTCCGCAGGACCCGCGGGCACGCGATCAAGGGGTTAAGTGTGTTCCCTGGACGTGTTCTAACTGTAGGGGGGATGGGCTCACTAGAACATGACAGAGATCACTGCTCCGATCACTGGGAGCAGTAGAGAAAATGCCTTGTTTACATAGGCATCTCCCTGTTCTGCTTCTCTGTGTCACGATCGCGGGCCACCGGCGGACATTGAGTCCGCAGGACCCGCGGGCACGCTTCCGCAGCGTGCACGCGCTCGCTAGCTGCTGATGACGCAGCGACGTACAGGTATGTGATTTTGCACATCCGTGCCACTTTGCCGGCGGATATCGGCGTGAGACGGTCGACAAGTGGTTAATGTTTGTTTAGTAATATCTTTTCTGTAAATATTTTCTTGCGTTATTTTCCTTTTCTCTCTTTCATAAACACAATATTTTAGAAATGTTAGGCTGAATCTCTGAATGCCGTAATCAGAAATGAATAAATCTTTGCCTTTGTGAGGGCTACCACATTTTAAAAACACTGTTATATTCCAGCCTGGTGGTGGCAGTGCATATCACAGACACTTCTTAAAAGGTCGGAATTGCAACTGCGGATGCTGCGAGTGGTGTGATAAAACATGTGGTGATGGCTACCATTTGTTTGTGTAAAGGTAAGTAGGTATTCCCGCGCTACTATAGTGGTGTACCCAGGAATCGATAAAATAGTGGATATGAAAATATTAAAATTAAGTAAATAAAGATAACATTTGGTTGCAGCAAACCACCGACAGGGGTGCAAACCCCACCCTATAAAATGTGTAAAAAATCAATATATGGTGTTGCGCTCCAGATAAATATAAGCAATAGATTCTCTAAAAGTAAAATATATATCTGTGGATAGATATAAACAATAAAATCCTCTAAATAAAATTATATCTGAGTGTGGAGATAATGTTAAACCAAATAATATTGTGCTAAAAACAGCAAAATAAATAAAATAAATAAATAAATAAATAAATAAATGTGCTAAAACATGGGATGATATTTAGATGCAGCAAATAAACACACTGGTGTTCAAATCCTAATCAGAGTGAATCTGTGCAAAATGGTGCAATAAATAAGCAATATTATTAAAAGAATGGACTGCGTCGGTGATCCAAAGTGTAAGCAGAATGTGCATAAAAGTATATATCTGTGCAAAAATGCAATACAATATATATATAGAAAAAAATATCAAAATATATAAAAATATATATGCAGTATAAACGGTGATTGTCCAGAAAAATGGGTAAATATAAAGTGCGACAAGAAAAAATAAAAATAAATCATCCATGTCAAACTAGGTGACAAGTAACGTCCACAGAAATGGTGAATCTCCGTTTAAATGGAGTGTGATGGATCGAGTCCGTCCAAAGATGCAGGGGAGATAGCACTCTATGACTCGATGTGTGCAAGGTGATCCAAACTGTACTCCTCTGGGTGCCCGCAAATAACAGATGCAGTGGCTCCTTACCTCACTGCTGTAAGGTAAACAGCATAGATCAATATTGCTCTCCTGAGCTCTGTATCCTGGGTGTGTATTGGGGCTTGGTTTGCCACTCTCACCACATCAGAGGTGTTATTTCACTCACTGCACATCAGGGGTATTTTTTCACTTGTAGTCCTCCCAGGTAGCAAACATGTAAATCATGGAGGGAAGAGGAAGGAGCCCCAAATAGTGAAGTACAGGGGTACTCACAATTTCAGACAGACAGAATTCAGTGTTAAAACGAGCGCCGTGCTCGTGTTCCGGACTTCAATTCCGGTGTCCAAGTGTATTCTATTTTCCTACTAGTGTCGTCACGTCACATGACTTCATCAGGGACTCTAACACACATCAATTTATAGAGTGCTATCTCCCCTGCATCTTTGATCTCGATCCATCACACTCCATTTAAACAGAGATTCACCATTTCTGTGGACGTTACTTGTCACCTAGTTTGACATTACATCCCTGTGGATGATTTTTTTTTTTTTTTTTCTTGTCGCACTTTATATTTACCCATTTTTCTGGACAATCACCGTTTGCACTGCATATATATTTTTATATATTTTTTATATTTTTTTCTATATATATATATTGTATTGCATTTTTGCACAGATATATACTTTTTTGCACACTCTGTTTACACTTTGGATCACCGACGCAGTCGATTTCTTTTAATACTATTGCTTATTTATTGCACCATTTTGCACAGATTCACTCTGATTAGGATTTGAACACCAGTGTGTTTATTTGCTGCATCTAAATATCATCCCATGTTTTAGCACATTTATTTTTTATTTTTTTTATTTTGCTGTTTTTAACACAATATTATTTGTTTGTGTAAAGAGTTACTGACCCCAATGAGAACCACTCTCAATCTGCTGGTGCTAAGATTGTTGTCTAGACATGTGCACAATAGAAAAGTTTGTTTATTTTCGTTTTGTTTCTGTTCGTTTCCGTTGATTCGTAACGATTCGTAATTTCGTAAGTCGTCGGTGTTCGTATTCGTAACGATTCGTATTTTCGTAAGAGTTATTTTTTCGTTGATTCGTTTTTCCGCTTAATTTTCGTTTATTTGAAATTCGGACGCATTCGTATTTTGGTAGCTTTAGTTACATTCGTACTTTTGTAAGATTGATTTATTCGTACTTTCGTAACATTGTTTTCGTAGATTCGTAATCGGAGCATAATTCATAATTTTATGTAATGTGTATGCTATTATTACATTGTAAGAGACACGGAAAATTACGAATCGAAAAAAAAAGTTACGAATGTACGAATTTTTTCGTTCAATCCATTCGAAGCACGTTAAGCAGCGCCATTGTAAGGGACACGGAAAATTACCATATCAACACAAAAAAAAAGTTACGACTGTACGAATTTTTTCATTAATTTGGATTTTCGTTGTTCCGGTTTTCGTTTTTCGGATTTTCTTCTTTCGTAGTTTCGTTGTTTCTAATTTGGTTATTTCGGATTTTCGTTGTTTTCCGTATTCGTTCGATTCCATAATTCGTTAAAAATTTTAGCGAATCATTCGTTCATTCGTACGATAACGAATGAAGGAATATAACGAATTTTAACGAAAAACGAAAAAAAACGAAACGAATTGCACATGTCTATTGTTGTCCTGTGAGCTGGAAAATCTCTGTGCAGTAGAGTGTAATACACCATCTACTTACTGATATGTCATTGTTCAGCTGATGGAGAAGTCTGTCCCAATTTCTGTCATCATAGTTAACCCTGTAGTATCCGGTGACATCAAGGTTAACCAGAATCCAGTCATTTCCAGATACCCTAAATACATAATTTCTGTCTGGAATGCAGAAGAAATGCAAATTAAAGTTTGTTATATTGTCAATCAGAATTATGACAGCACTGATATATAAATTCTGAGAACTGACATTACACGGCTTAAAGGCTAATTCATGCCAGATGCAATGTCATACATATTAATGTAGTTGCCATCGTTGGCAAAATGCATAGGCATAAAAAAAACGTTTGTTTTTAATGGAGCCCAGTGACACCAATGTGTTGGTACATCATGCATTTGGTATGTGGTATGTTGACTTACCATCACCGCCGCAACCTTCACACATGGACACACCTAACCAGAGTGCCAGCACATTGAGGGCCTTTCCTATCTGATTTGATATATGGGCCATCCCTTTTCTCTGCATATCCAGCTAGTGAACATATGTGTGAGGATATAGTCCCTTTTTTAGGGTGACCTCTGCCGATGGTTGATATTCCCCTTCCCCTCTGTGCATTTCAACTATCATGGTCTAATTGAGACTAACATCTGTTGCAAGAAATATCATCACCATAAGGATCATTCACTGCCAGATTTTTCCGTCTATCAGTACTCTTCTTTGTATCAATATTGGGTGTTAAAGCTGTAAACACAAAGTGGATCCTGAAGACGCCCATCTTGGGCAAAACACGTCGATCCCACCATTTTATGTTTACTCTAAAGTGTTATGCTGGCTGTACAATAGGCCCGGTAGCATTCACTACATGTTTTAGACATTAATACCTCTATTTTAACGATGGATTATAAATAAATATAGTTGATTTTTCTTAACTTTGCTATGTTATATGACTGTATATGTTTTATTTTTTATTTTTTGCACACTAAAATACACTTCCTTCCCATACCCCCCCCTTTTGGGGAGATCTGGGGAGACCTCAGTTTTTGCCACTATATGTTAACCCGCATTTTGCCACAGCTGTATTGGTACTTGCCACTTAAATTAGGAAATAAACTATACTACATACCTAAACTCTGTTGAAGCCACACATTTCCTCTTTGTCCACCACTTTTAAGATATGAAATAGGTACCTTCCAGGTATAGCTGAAAATAAGGAACATCAACCCAGTTAAATACTTCAACTACAACTAGTTTTATATGGAAAGGTTCAAATTCTTACCCATCAGATTAGTGACTTCCTGTCTAAATCATCCAAAAATGATTACTCGTTTCTAGGTGGGTGAAGATAAGATTTAACTATCTGCTAGGTTTTCCCTGGGATCTCGGGGAATAACCATCACCCTTTTTATGGCCATGACAGACTAAGCCCCCGTACACACGGTCGGGAATTCCGACCACAAAATCCGTCCGTTTTTATCCGACGGATTTTGTCCGAAACTGGTGTTGCATACACACGATCGGACAAAGGGTGGTGACGTTAGTTGCATACTACTGAACTACGTAGAGGCTAGTAGCCAATAGCTTTAGTCTCGTAATTTGATCTGAGCATGCGTGGCACTTTGTCCGTCGGAAATTCCCTACACATGATCGGAAAAAGTCTGATTGGATTTTGTTGTTGAAAAATTTGAGATCCTGCTCTCAAATTTTTTCCGTCAAAAATTCCGACGGAAAAAGCCCGCTAGAGCCCACACACGATCGGATTTGCGGACAACATAACCCTGACTTTTTCCATCGGAATGTCCAACCGTGTGTACGGGGCATAAGAGTCAGATTTTTAGCTGGTCCTATATTCCTATTGAAGCCAACAGGTTGATTTACTAAAACCGAAGAGTGCGAAATCTGGTCCAGCTGTGTATGGTAGCCAATCAGCTTCTAACCTCAGCTTGTTCAATTAAGCTTTGACAACAAAAATGGAAGCTAATTGGTTTCATGATGAGCTACACCAGATTTTGCCCTCTCAAGTTCTAGTAGTCAACCCCCAAGTATCCTCTACTACAGGGATATGCAATTAGTGTACCTCCAGCTGTTGCAGAACTACAAGTCCCATGAGGCATAGCAAGACTCTGACAGCCACAAGCATGACCCCCAGAGGCAGAGGCATGATGGGACTTGTAGTTTTGCAACAGCTGGAGGTCCGCTAATTGCATATCCCTGCTCTACTAGATACTCCAATATATAGTGAATGCTGGGTGAGAACACCAAGACCCATGAACATCAAACCCTTTCCTTATGATATATGTATACTTACCCTTACTTTTCTTCGGTTTTACATGTCCTTTTTTATGCAACCTCCTATTACCAAAAAATGTTATGCTTTTTAGTATCTGCCTATTAATGCATTTTCTGTCATGTGGTGTGTCTTTGTAATGCTCACTATAACTGTCCTACTCCAATATAGGTTACATCTGCTACAGAGAAAAAAAAAACACTATATTTGTGCAGCTTAATTAACATTTGATGGCTGGCAACATTTCCCTGGTACACAATGACTCTATTAGAAAAAGAGTAAATGTGAACTTTAATTACCAGACAAATGTGGAAGAATGTAAGAAGGGCAAATTTACCGTATATAAAATAATTCTTTATAAATAGCCCCTTTAATGTGGTCTCATGGACTGACATCTTTGCAAAATGTCTGAAAAAAGGTTTGTCTTTCCAAGGGAAACCATATAGTTTTCAAATGCCATTTTCTGTTAGAATCAAAACAATGAAAAGAAACAAAAGAATCGGAAGAAAACTGATAGAAAATGTAGGTTCAATTGGTATATAACAAAGATGAAAAATACACTGACATGCATAGTTAACACTAAAAAGCAGGGATTTTTTGTGTCCGAATATTCCATTAGTCCTAGCAGACTAGAGCCCTGTGACCTAGGAGCAGCTGTATAAGGCTAATGAATAATGCACTTGAGGGGCAATGTTAAGACACTAGTTCCCCATCAGGTCCACCTCTTTTTAGACTGATAAGGGACAGACAATGTTATTATTTGTGGGTTTACACACCAGTGCCTAGTATTCATGTGGGACACAATGTTTGGGGGCAGAGCATAATGGTCCAGGTCAACAAAGGAGCTCCCCATCAAAACCCTTCCCCTTCAGTAATAAGCGGTATGTATGATTTGGGGCAGTGCCCGATAGGTGATATTGGAACAATAGTTCCCACCCAGGTTTGACCTACCATTTTGATGTTGATTTTGCGTTGTGAGAACTTTTTGAAGAACAATTCCCTACCAGATCAACTCTCTGTTGGTTTGACAATGGTTCTGCTTCTTCATTATTTAACCACTTGAGCCTCTGAAGGTTTTACCCCCTTCATGACCAGGCCATTTTTAGCTATTTAGCACTGTGCTACTTTAACTGGTAATTGTGCAGTTTTATATAAACAAAAAAAGACCGAAAATATTGAAAAAAAAACAACAATATTTTTTACTTTCTGCTATAAAACATATCCAATAAAAATTGGAAGGGAAGGAGCAAGCAAAGCGACCACTGTTCTAACAATATGGAAATAAAGTAGACTAATGCCCCGTACACACGATCGGAATTTCCGACAGAAAATATCCTATCGGACCATGTTGTCGGAAAATCCGACCGTGTGTGGGCTCCATCGGACTTTTTCCGTCGGAAATTCAGACGGAAAAAATTTGAGATCCTGCTCTCAAATTTTCCGACAACAAAGTCCGATCGGACTTTTTCCGATCGTGTGTAGCGAATTCCGATGGACAAAGTGCCACGCATGCTCAGATCACTTTAGAAGGCCAAAGCTATTGGCTACTAGCCTCTACGTAGTTCCCTCGTACGCAACGAACGACACCACGTTCAGAATGATCGGATTTTTCGACAACTTTGTCCGACCATGTGTATGCAACACCAGTGTCGGACAAAATCCGTTGGAAAAAATCCAATGGATTTTGTGGTCGGAATTTCCGTAGGAATAAAGTTAGGATTTATCAATACTTCTATCCTGCTACCAGGTGCCATGTTACAATCAATTTGACCTTTTATTGCAGAGATTAAGACTAATTACTAATCAGAGAAGAAAAGATTCTTACTTAATATGATTATTGTTGGATCACAGAAAAATATGTCTTTGAGCCCCACTTAACTGCCACACATACCCCTGTGCCAACTGAAAGTGGAGATAGATTTTTTGGGACAGATTTTCTCACTGTTTTCCCTCTTGAGAGTGTCCGGCAGTCCGCAGAGTGCATAAACATGCTTGTTTGGCCAATGTGACTGTGTATGTTCATGCAACGATTTTTCCAGACTGTTCAAGATTGTTCAGTGCTACTTTACATATCTGAAATCATAATAACCTATTGCCGGTCAGTCTAGTCTCTACCGATGCAATCCTTCTCCATCTCTCTGCAACCACTTTCCTGAGCCCCTTCCTTCTCCCCTCTTCACCTCTCTATCTCCTCATATTGCTCTCTACGTCTCTATGCCCTTTTGGTTCAGCTTTAAATCCTCCACCTGTACTCACTTCACATTATGGTCCAAGTCTTTCAATAGTACCACTGGAAACTAAGAACACCCCACTGCTTTTGCCTGTAGCTTGTAAGAAGGTAACATCTTGAGCCAAAGATCGGGCATAGTTACCATTATTAGACAAATTTTCAGGAATATCCCCTTATGGGTCATTGTGAGTCACTTGCTGATGTATGCGTTGTGATGTGGTTAATTCTCTGCAACATTATCTCACTTTTTATTTTTCTCAACCAATCCCATGTTCCCTCAAGGAGGGTAACTCTCTCCATTGGTCAATCAGGGTTTTTTTCCTTCATTGAATGAACATTTTCTCAACCATTTGCTCAACCAATCCCATGTTCTCACAAGGAGGGCAACTCTCTTCGTTGGTCAGCCAGTGTCTTTTTCTTTCATTGGAGGAACATTTTCTCAGCCATTTGCTCGACCAATCCCATGTTCCCTTAAAGAGGGTTACTCTCTCCGTTGGCCAACCAGTGTCTTTTTCCATCATTAGAGAAACATCTTCTCCAATCACAGAATAGTTACACACTATGAAGGAAAGTAGGCAAAAATTGTAATCCCTGTTGTAGGCTGGGTGCATTGGGACCATGCTTTAAAGAGTAGGTGCTATAAGCATGGGGAGAGGCTTTACTCTCTACCAATTTTACTACATTATTCTGTGACTATGCTATTGGGCATGTTTAACCACCATACAGTGGACTGAACTGGAAATCTGTGTGTGGATGAGCATCTGTCTCTTGGGTGCTTTGGCATATGTGGCTGCCCAAACCACCATAGTAATAAAAATAATCTGCCACTAATTTCACCTATGTGTCCTAATTGTGTACCGGTAACTGTATGATACTGTATATGTGTACCTGCTTACCCATATGTAATGTGCATATATCAAATTTTTTACTTATTACATTTTAAACAAAATTTCTACTGCTATTTTAAACAATTTTGTACTAATTACAGTAGCAGCAGTATATATGGTTCCCACAAGGTAATGTTATTACTCTCTGACTGGCCCATTGAAGTCGTTTATTCAGTTATGAGGCTGGAAGAGACCTATATCAGTGTTTCTGAACTCCATTGCTCAAGACGTATTCCCAGCATGTTTTCAAGTTATCTTCCACATATGATTTCACCCAAATTCCTGTCTAAAGAATTGTCATAGCTGTTACATTCTTATTTCTCAACTCCAGTCCTTAAGTACTAACACCCTACCCATTGCTGCCATGTGTGCTTAGCACATCAGTTATCATAGAACTGTTAAATAGGGGATCTCTGATGTCTTTGCTGTGCTTGGCATATGGTGATCTATGTCTTTGTCTGATTTCGATCTATAGCCAGGTCACTGATAGTAAGCCTGGAAGTGCTCAGTATTGTGTACCAGTGTTCTCCACTAGGGATGAGCCGAACACCCCCCCGTTCGGCTCGCACCAGAACCCGCGAACGGACCTAAAGTCCGTGCGAGCTTTAGAACCCTATTAGTTATAATGGATGCGAACGTTCGAAATTAAAAGTGCTCATTTTAAAGGCTAATATGCATGTTAATGTCATAAAAAGTGTTTGGGGACCTGGGTCCTGCCCCAGGGGACATGTATCAATGCAAAAATTTTTTTTAAAAACTGCCGTTTTTTCAGGAGCAGTGATTTTAATAATGCTTAAATTGAAACAATAAAAGTGTAATATTCCTTTAAATTTCGTACCTGGGGGGTGTCTATAGTATGCCTGTGAAGGGGCGCATGTTTCCCGTGTTTAGAACTGTCTCTGCGCAAAGTGTCATTTTTGAAAGTAAAAAAGCTATTTAAAATCACTCGCGGCTAATGTTAATTCACGGCTCCCGTAACACAGAGAACAGTGATTCATTGAAACTCATTAATAAAAAAAAGTAATTGATAAAAAATAAAAAAAATGAAAAAAAAAAAGCGTAGGGGTCCCCCCAAATTCAATAACCAGGCCCTTCAGGTCTGGGATGGATATTAAGGGGGATCTCAGCCAAAAAAAATAAAAAAAAAATGGCGTAGGGTCCCCCTCAAAATCCATACCAGACCCTTGAGGTCTGGTATGGATTTTAAGGGGAACCCTAGCCAAAAAAAATGGCGTGGGGTCCCCCTCAAAATCCATACCAGACCCTTATCCGAGCACGCAACCTGGCAGGCCGCAGGAAAAGAGGGGGGGACGAGAGCGGCCCCCCCTCTCGCCTGAACCGTACCAGGCCACATGCCCTCAACATTGGGAGGATGCTTTGGGGGTCTAAGACCCCTAAAGCACCTTGTCCCCATGTTGATGAGGACAAGGGCCTCTTCCCCACAACCGTGCCCGGTGGTTGTGGGGGTCTGCGGGCGGGGGCTTATCGGAATCTGGAAGCCCCCTTTAACAAGGGGACCCCCAGATCCCGGCCCCCCCCCCTGTGTGAAATGGTAAGGGGGTACAAAAGTACCCCTACCATTTCACCAAAAAAGTGGCAAAAATGGTAAAAATGACAGGAGACAGTCTTTGACAATTCCTTTATTAAAATCTTCTTTCTTCTTTCTTCATCCTTCAGTTTCTTCATCTTCTCCTTCCTTCATCTTCTTCCATCTTCTTCTTCCATTTTCTTCTTCCTCCGATCCGCTTCTTCTTGCGCTGGTCTTCTCGTCCTTCTCGTCCGGCATCTTCTTCCGTCGGCGTCGGTGTCTTCTTGGGCCGCTCCGCGCAATGGGAGGCTCCCGCTGTGTGAGGCTCCGCTCCATCTGACAGGTCTTTTAAAACGGAGGGCACCTGGTGACCCCGCCCCCCTCTGACATCATGGGGAAAGCCATCATGGAATTCCCCATGACGTCTCTGTGCGTCAGAGGGGGGGGGTCACCAGGTGCCCTCCATTATAAAAGACCTGTCAGATGGAGCGGAGCCTCACACAGCGGGAGCCTCCCATTGCGCGGAGCGGCCCAAGAAGACACCGACGCCGACGCCGACGGAAGAAGATGCCGGACGAGAAGGACGAGAAGACCAGCGCAAGAAGAAGCGGATCGGAGGAAGAAGAAAATGGAAGAAGAAGATGGAAGAAGATGAAGGAAGGAGAAGATGAAGAAACCGAAGGATGAAGAAAGAAGAAAGAAGATTTTAATAAAGGAATTGTCAAAGACTGTCTCCTGTCATTTTTACCATTTTTGCCACTTTTTTGGTGAAATGGTAGGGGTACTTTTGTACCCCCTTACCATTTCACACAGGGGGGGGGGCGGGATCTGGGGGTCCCCTTGTTAAAGGGGGCTTCCAGATTCCGATAAGCCCCCCGCCCGCAGACCCCCACAACCACCGGGCACGGTTGTGGGAAAGAGGCCCTTGTCCTCATCAACATGGGGACAAGGTGCTTTAGGGGTCTTAGACCCCCAAAGCATCCTCCCAATGTTGAGGGCATGTGGCCTGGAACGGTTCAGGCGAGAGGGGGGGCCGCTCTCGTCCCCCCCTCTTTTCCTGCGGCCTGCCAGGTTGCATGCTCGGATAAGGGTCTGGTATGGATTTTGAGGGGGACCCCACACCATTTTTTTTGGCTAGGGTTCCCCTTAAAATCCATACCAGACCTCAAGGGTCTGGTATGGATTTTGCGGGGGACCCTACGCCATTTTTTTTTTTTTTTTTTTGGCTGGGGTTCCCCTTAATATCCATCCCAGACCTGAAGGGCCTGGTTATTGAATTTGGGGGGACCCCTACGCTTTTTTTTTTTTGTTTTTTATTAATGAATGACAGTTCTCTGTGTTACAGGAGCCATCAATTCATTAGCCGCGAGTGATTTTAAATAGCTTTTTTCCTGCAAAAATGACACTTTTTTGCAGGGAAAGTTCTAAGCACAGGAAACCTGCTCCCTTCACAGGCCACCTATAGACACCCCCCAGATGTGATACTGCAATGCTGTTCTAACAGCATGCACACACATATCCCCAGAAATAGAGCACATATTGTTGTCAGCAGTCAGCAGCACACTGACACGCTGACACTGACTGAAACAGAATATGCGAGGCCGCCGGCGCGGCGGCCTCTTATACCGTGGGGCGTGTACTAAAGCCCCTGAGCTATAATTGGCTACAGTCATCCTGCCTGTAGCCAATTATGGCTCTCCTCGCTGCCGGCGCTGTGATTGGCCAAGCATGCGGGGTCACAGTGCATGCTTGGCCAATCATCAGCCAGCATTGCACTGCGCGGGCCGCAATGCATTGCGGGGCCGCTCGCATCACACGAATTTGATGCGAGCGGCCCCAATAGTTCTGGGCTCGCCGAGCGAGCGAACACCCGGTGCTCGATTCGAACATGGGTTCGAATCGAACACCGGGCTCATCCTTATTCTCCACAGGATAAGCTCAACTTCTGTAACTTTTTAGATATAATCATACACTATATTACCAAAAGTACCTGCCTGTATATGCACATGAACCTTAATAGCATCACAGTCTTAGTCTATATGGCTCAATATTGAGTTGGCCCACCCTTTGCAGCTACATCTTAAACTGTTCTGGAAAGGTTGTCCACAAGATTTAGGAGTGTATCTATGGGAATGTTTGACCATTCTTCCAGAAGCGCATTTGTGAGGTCAGGCACAAATGTTGGACGAGAAGGCTCGGCTTGCAGTCGCTGCTCTTATTCATCCCAATGGTATTCTCGGGTTGAGGTCAGGACTATGTGCATGCCAGTCAAGTTCCTCCACCCAAAATTGCTCATCCATGTCTTTCTGGACCTTGCTTTGTGCACTGGTCCAAATCATTTGGTGGAGGGGGGATTATGATGTGGGGTTGTTTTTCAGGGGTTGGGCTTGGCCCCTTAATTCCTAAACCTTGTGGACAGCCTTCCCAGAAGAGTTGACGCTGTTATAGCTGCAAAGGTTGAGCCAACTCAATATAAAACCCTACATACTAAAGCCCCGTACACACGGTCGGAAAATCCGACCACAAAATCCATCAGATTTCTTCCGACGGATTTTGTCCGACACTGGTGTTGCATACCCACGGTCGGACAAAGTTGTTGGAAAATCCGATCATCCTGAACGTGGTGACGTTCGTTGCGTACGACGGGACTACGTAGAGGCTAGTAGCCAATAGCTTTGGTTTTGTAATGTGATCTGAGCATGCGTGGCACTTTGTCCGTCGGAATTCGCTACACACGATCGGAAAAAGTCCGATAGGACTTTGTTGTCGGAAAATTTGAGAGCAGGAGATAAAACTTTGTCCGTCGGAAAATCCGACGGAAAAAGTCCGATGGAGCCTACACACGGTCGGAATTTCCGACAACATTGTCCGATAGAACATTTTCCATCGGAAAATCCGACCGTGTGTACGGGGCATAAGACTGGGATGCCATTAAAGTTTATGTGCATGTAAAAGCAGGCGTTCAAATACTTTTGGTAATATAGTGTATTAACACTTACGGAGGGTGGCTTGGGGGATATTTTAATTACAGACTAAGGCTACTTTCACACTGGAGCGGTGGGGGCGCTGGCGGTAAAGCGGCGCTATATTTAGCGCCGCTTTACCGGCGTTTTAGCGGCGCATTGCGGCCACTCGCGGGGTGTTTTTACCACCCGCGAGCGGCCGAAAAAGGGTCAATACCGCCCGCAAACCGCCGCTATAGCGGCGTTTTGCGGGCGGGTTCGGCGCGCTCCCCCATTGTTTTCAATGGGACCGGGCGCTATAGGAGCGGTAAATATACCGCTCCTATAGCGAGCCAAAGATGCGGCTTGCAGGACATTTTTGAGCGTCCTGCAAGCGCACCGCTTCAGTGTGAAAGCCCTCGGGCTTTCACACTGAAGGAACAGCAACAGCTGTTTCGGGTCGGTTTGCAGGCGCTATTCTTAGCGCAATAGCGCTTGCAAACCGCCCCAGTGTGAAAGGGGCCTTACAGTTTCTGAAATAACAAAGCAAGCCCTGTAATTCAATGACTCCAGTGTGAAGGTGGCAGTGGAATTCCAATGGTAAATTAATGTTACTGGCTGGGAAAAGGTTAAACAAAGGGGCACCAAGCTCACATATCTGCCATTGGTGATTACTTGGTAATGACAGCATATATTTTATGGTATATGTGTTTCCTGTTGTGTCTCATTATACTCTACAACACCTATGTTTAGCCCCGTGTGACACATTTTCTTTTACCATGAAGCGTTCTTCAAATTATTTGGTTTTCTTCCTCTAAAAATGTATATAATTCATTATTTTAAAATATAATTACTCATGCATTCATCTATTATGGTATTAACACATCAGCTTACTTAAATGGTGATTGACGAGTGACGACTGATTCTGGATCTAGAAGGAAATGCTTCTGGTCTAAAGAACCTGACGCTGTGTCTACTGTTACCACCGGGAAACCCATCTGCAAGACCCAGGTGTCCATGATGTTTCTAACAGAATCAGGAAGGGTTATGTTGTTTTGTTTATCTACAGCCTAAAAATTAATAAAATAAGGCTCTGTTATTAATACTGTACATCATAGTAAGATGGCGTTGCATCACAAAAAAACATTGAAAATAAGAAAGACAATGGCGAAGTGAGTGGACACTTGTCACCTTTGGAAAGCATAACTACTGGAGGGAATATGAAAATCTCATAATGCGTGCTAACCAGTCTTAACATAAATTTTCTATTTACACAAAGCTGTAGTATGCAAGTTTTGGCTTAATTCAGAATTCAGAATTCAGAATACGTTATTAATCCCAAAGGGAAATTATTATCCATCCCTTCTCCAAAAGGCGAATGGGTAAGTCTATCTATCATATGGTCTCCTATTATATGGTCTCCCATGACACATCAAATTCTGGGTACATGTCTTGGAGCCTTATGCCCTGTACAAACAATAGGATCCATGGGATTTTCAACAAGGGAGAAGTCTGCCAGATGCAAAATTTAGCAAGCTTTCATTGGACGGTGTTATTGCTAACCTAAATCCTTGCTCTGGAACAGGTGGGCTGGCATTTTCTACAAGGGGACATAGAGCTCCTGCTATCAAATTGGGACTTATCTAAGTTTCATCAAGAGGACATAAAGCTCTTGCCAGCATATTGGATAGCTGCTACTGATCCAGTAAAGACTGAAGCTACTGTATTCCATAGGGAGTACAGTCTAGGATCCATTTTTTTTTCTGCAAGAAGTATATAGAGAAGTTTGTGCTCTCATCTATTAAATTCAATTTTGGGGCATCCCATAACCCCTCATCCCTATCCAAGTTATTATTCCCCTAATAAAACAACAAAAACAAGTCAATGACTGGTTTCTGTATCTTGATGCAAGTGGAAAATGCGTGTTGCCTGGCTGTGCATGAGTAGGGGGGTCCCAAAATCCAGCGGCCCTCTAGGGGGCAGCTCTACACTAATATACATAGCCTATAAAACCTTCTACAGTTATTAAGTGTTATGGCTCTTTCACACGGATGTGTCCGTGTACGGAGCCCGCTCTGCACAGCGGGGGATCGCTCCGTCGATCCCCCGCTGTGCAGGAAGATGACAGGTATGTCTCTGCACTCTGTGCAGGGATGGACCTGTCAGAGCGCTGCTCTCTCCTATGGGAGATCGGATGACGACGGACCGTAGAGTCCGTCGTCACCCGATCCGATCCGCAGATGGATGGAAAAATAGCTTTTTCCTCCATCACACTTTTTCGGATCAGAGCGGGTCGGATGTCAGCGGACATGTCACCGCTTACATCCGTCCCACCATAGAGGTCTATGGAGGGTCTGTTCAGCTCCGCCAAAAAAAATGACAGGCAGACCTGAACGGACCGTCCGTGTGAAAGGGGCCTTATGTATAAAATATAGACAAAATACACAATTCATTCTTAGGTTCTTAAGTATGCAACTTAATTAAATTACCATCTGCAGGTGATCCCATAGGTCAGTATATATTGTATTGGAATATTTAAAAGCTTCCAAATAGCTCTAAAAAACAAAAACAAAATACAAAATTTTCAGTATTTATATTTGTAGAGGTAAATGACATGAACAGACTTTTAAAGCAACTATCATGTTAGAACACATTTTATCCACACCTACATGTTGTACATTCTATTAAACTATATCTTTAGTCACATTTTTTAAACATTTATAATAGGGTAGGGAAGCAATCTTCTGCATATCACAGATAAAAATAATGTACAACGCTACTCAAAAAAATTTCCGTATACATATCCTTAATCATTACATTTAAATAATAAAATCCATCATGTCTCTTCCAAATCTTCAATGCATCAAATAAAGTGCAACCATATATGACCAACAATAAATAAAGTTAATTTATCTTATGTAACTTGTGCCTTTTTGATGAAGTCTTCTATTTGTGAACCAGTGGGCACCTTCTCCAATACCACTACACTAGGGATTTGACCTCCAAATTATAAGAGGTTCGAAATGCACCAAGAAATATTGGGGAACAAAAATCGCTGCACATAGCCTCCCAAATGGTAGAAAAATGGCGCTCATGATCCACACACTGAGCAGCTGTACGTGATGACGTTACTCCGTAAGCTTTGCCCCTATGCGTTATGTACCTGGGACATAACATCCATTCTCAAATCTCCTACAGCCAGGAAAGTGTTTGGGTAGCTGCTTTGGAGGACAGAGGCGATATTAGACCCCTGTGTCTCCATAAAAAGTCCCTTCACCAGCCCAAAGCTATTACAAAGGGGTCTTGGTAGCCGCCTTGTGATAGCAGTAAAGTAATTTTTTTTTTAAAAAAGTGTAAATTTTTTAAAATAAAATAAAAGTAGTTAAAAAAAAAAAAATCACCCCCATCCCCCTGCGCAATCATACAAATACAAACACATGTGTAGGTCCCAAACATGTATGTAAACAGCAATTGCACCACGCACGTAAGCTGTCGCTGCAAATGATGGAGCGAGAGCAATAATTCTAGTGCCATCATTCACAATTAACAACCTGTAAAGGCTTTTAAAGCCTCGCCTATAAAAAAAATGTAGGTAGTTTGTCTCCATATCACAGGCTCACGCAATTTTGAGTCTTGACATGTTTGGTATTTATTCACTCAACACAACCCCGTCTTTTATTTTTTACCAAAACAGTTTTGTTTTGTGTTTTGTGTGTATTTTTCCTGAAATTTGTGTTTGATAAACAAATTCGCAAATATCGTGTAACATAACAAAATAGCAACAGCCCCCATTTTATTCTACAGGGCCTCTGCTTTCAGAATATACAGTATATAATGTTTGGGGGTTCAAAGTAATTTTCTAGCAAAAAATGCGGATTTTAACATTATTATTAAAAATGTATAAATGGTCCCCAATACATAGAAAGAATCAAGATACTGAGTATGTGCCATTGTTAGAATCATGGTGGAGCCTAATTCTCAATCAATATGTTCAACGAGGGGGAAAACACCCGCCTGCCCATTGTTCCCTCAATATTTGCCTATGTTTTCCTATGGCTGTATAATAAAAGTTGCAATTAAGGCTATGAGTAAATGCAGATGTGCAATTGTTAGGTGTTCAGTTTTGAGCAGCTAAGCTAGTGATCTTTTCACACCTTTTACCTTAGAAAAGCACACATTTTAATGTTATAAAGCATTGATTAAAGTCAGCAGATACTTACAGCCAGTCCTTCTACAAAAAGCTCTTCAGTGAGAAACGAGGACAACATTCTAATAACTGACGCACCCTGCACAAAACAGAATATAAGTTCAGAAGAAATCATGAAACAAAAATCTGTTATTATTATTGATACTGTTGCTATTATCATGGTTATAACATTAAAGCCCAACCCCATCTAAAATGAACATGTCTGTTATAAGTGGACACTAGTTATTGCAATCACCTGCCAGCTTCTTCTACTGGGGGCTATGATGGTGAGATACATCAGCCTTTCTCATCCAGGGTTCCTTGGAACCAGGGGTCAAGTCCTGGGGAAATAAGTGTGGGAACTCCCACCCAAGATCCACTCGCCCTCCAAAAAAAAAATGATACGCTCATATGCACGAACGCTTCAAAAGTGGTATTTTTCATCCAATTTTCGTATTGTATGTATGAAGCTTAACTGTTAGTACATAAAAAAAAAAAACAATCCTCAATAAACATAAATACGGTAATTCTCTGAATAATCCGCATTCATTCAATTGTGCTTCCATGCAAATGTGAACATCATGTTCTGATCTTTATTGGAGAATTTTATTTTCTATATAGATTGTTTATGTGGTGAGTTTACACTTTTCATTGAACAGAGTTTGGATAACACAGGGTTAAACAAAAAGGTCATAAATGAACTGCACATTATCTGGACAGAATGCTTGGGGAGATAGTGATGTGTTCCTGCTTAGGAGATGTATGTTAGCTTGGGGGGGGGGGGGCTGCAAACTCTGCAGGGCTCCAACACACACTCGCTGCTATTCCAACCCTTCACATATTTCCACATAAACTTCCCTCCTGGCATTAAACTTTGCCAGGTATTGTGCTCAGCTTACCACCCCAAACTGATGTTCCTCCCTCAGCTCACCTCTCTCCCTGCATGTCCTGTGAGCAGAATAGCTGTGCTCCTCCTCTGGGTTCTCTCATTATATGGCACTGAAGATAGAGGAGGGGGGGATTCAGCGGGACACACAGAGCAAGTATGCAGGAGACTGGGGGGGGGGGGGGGGGGATGAGGAGACCGAAAATCAGGAGGGGCCGGCGGGGAGGTCTGACTAAATACAATCTCTTAGCAGCAGGGACCTGATCTACCTGTCAGCTAGCTGTGATTGACAGGTAGATCGAAACGGAAGCTGTCATGGGGCCCCCTACTGGCAATGCCTGAATGGCACTTACTATTGCAAGCTGTGTCGACAGCTGCTGGTGACCTGCCACACAGCTCGCATACTTCAAAGTCTTGCAGGACACGGCTGCTAACGGGAACTAAGTTCCTGTTGTGGAAAAAGTACAGGAACTCCGTTCCCATGCGTTTCCTGCAGGACTTGAGCCCTGCTTGGAACCCTAGTGTTCCTCCAGAGGTTGCTGGGGGGTCCTTAACCACTACGCACCCGCCCTATAGCCGAAAGACGGCTGCAGCGCGGACGCTCTCTGCTGAGAGGACGTCCCTGGACATCCTCCTGTTTACTTCCCTAATGCACGCTCCTGAGAGCGCGCAATGGGGAAGTTCTGTGCTGGCCGTGTCCGTCGGACACAGCCAGTCACAGATCGCTGTAAACTTGGGAGGCTATGTGCAGCGGCCGTTTACAGCGAGATCGGTGTGTCCAATGAGAAATGATCTCATATGCAAACATATGAGATCATCTCTCATCGCCGCTCTGCCTCCTCACACAGACAGCGTGTGAGGAGGGAGAGATGAACGGCGCCGGTGCGCCGTAAGTAAAAAAAAAAAAAAAAGAAAAAAAAAAAAAAAGTGATCTGTCCCCGCTGCCATGCTGCCATCTGTACCCGCTGCCACCTGTCACCAGTACCACCTGTCCCCAGTGCCATCCCCAGTGCCATCTGCCAGTGCCACCTGTCCCCAGTGCCACCTGTCCCCAGTGCCATTTGTCCCCAGTGCCATTTGTCCCCAGTGCCATCTGTCATCAGTGCCATCTGTCATCAGTGCCACGTCAGTGCCATCTGTCATCAGTGCCACGTTAGTGCCATCTGTCATCAGTGCCACATCAGTTCCACGTGTCATCAGTGCCACGTCAGTGCCATCTGTCATCAGTGCCACCTGTCAGTGTCACGTGCCATCTGTTATCAGTGGCACGTGTCATCAATGCCACATATCAGTGCCATCTGTCATCAGTGTCACGTGTCATCAGTGCCACGTATCGGTACCATCTGTCATCAGTGCCACGTATTAGTGCCATCTCTCATCAGTGCCACGTATTAGTGCCACATGATATCAGTGCCACGTATAAGTGCCATCTGTCACCAGTGCCACATATTAGTGCCATCTGTCACCAGTGCCACGTGTCATCAGTGCCCCCGTATTAGTGCCATCTGTCATCAGTGTCACGTGTCATCAGTGCCCCGCATTAGTGCCATCTGTCATCAGTGCCACATCAGTGTCACGTGTCATCAGTGCCACCTGTCATCAGTGCCACGTCAGTGTCACATGTCATTGTCCTGGTGCTCCAGGGCCTTCAAAAGTGTAATAGGTAGTCAACAATTTAGATGTGTAATTTATGCTCCTAGAACACGTGATGGCGCTCCCTGCATGTTGGGCCTCTCTAAGTGGCCAGGCTGTGTAAAAGTCCCACACATGTGGTATCGTAATACTCAGGAGGGGTAGCAGAATGTATTTTGGGGTGTCATTTGTGGTATACACATGCCATGTGAGAGAAATAACCTATTACAATGACAATTTTGTGGAAAAAAATAAAAAAAAAAAATAATTCATTTTGCAAAGAATTGTGGGAAAAAAATGACAACATCAAAAAGCTCACCATGCTTCTTACTAAATACCTTGGAATGTCTACTTTGGAAAAAGGGGTCATTTGGGGGGTATTTGTACTTTCCTGGCTTGTTCGGGTCACAAGAAATGAGATCGGCCACCAGTGCATCAGATGTGATCAATTTTGTATGATTCGCACCACAGTTTGTAGAGTCTGTAACTTTCACAAAGACCAAATAATATCCACTAATTTGGGTTATTTTTACCAAAGATATGTAGCAGTATAAATTGTGGCCAAAATTTATGAAGAAAAATTAATAATTTGCTAAATTTTATCACAGAAACAAAGAAAAATTAGTTTTTTAAAAAAATTTTCGGTCTTTTTTTTCATTTATAGCGCAAAAAATAAAAAACCCAGAGGTGATCAAATACCACCAAAAGAAAGCTCTATTTGTGGGAAAAAAAGGACAAAAAATTAATTTGGGTACAGTGTTGCAAGACTGAGTAATTGTCATTCAAAGTGTGAGAGCACCGAAAGCTGAAAATTGGTCTGGCCAGGAAGGGTGTTTAAGTGCCCAGTAAGCAAGTGGTTAAGCAATGAGCAATTTCTGCCTCTCAGATAAGTAGCCAGTGACTACAATGGCCTTTTTAGCTATCTGTAAGAAAAGATTCTTTCTAAAGATAACAAATGTAAAGAGGATTCTTTCCAATGATCATCACACTAATGTACCTTGAGCTGTAGATTATTATTATATTATAATTGTATATTATATTTTATTTAAATTATTATTATATTATAGTTATTTTATATTATATTTTATTATTATTAATGATTTATATAGTGCCAACAGAGGAGAAAAGATTTTTAGAAGATCTGAAATATATGTTTTTTCTAATTGTATTAAAAATTTATATTTTACTATAAATTGGTGTATTTGAGCTTATAAAGTCCCACAACAAACTTCTTTGATATATTGTATAGCGCCAACAGTTTACGCAGCGCTTTACAATGTAGAGGGGGGACAGCACAATTACAGTACAATAGAGAAGGGACAGGAGGGCCCTGCTCGTAGAGCTTATATTCTAAAGGGTGGTGGTACAAAAGGTAATAGATACGGGGAATGATTTGATGGGGTTGTTAGGTGGGTGTGGGATTATTATATAATTATTATTATAATAATAATCATTATTAATATTAATTATAGTTAATTTTTATATAATTATTATTATTATTATTATTATATTATAATTATTATTATATTATAATTATTCATAGCGGTTCCCTGAGAACGGAAAGTTATTTCAAAGGTTCCTCCATGTTAAAAGGGTTGAGAAAGGTTAAGGTGAAGATTTTCATGAATATCTTCAAAATATATGACTTTGCATACTCCAAATAATAATTTTTGTTAATATCTAACAAAACCAATAAATGTTTTGCTAAACTGTTATAATGGATTTCACCCACCTACCTCTGTGCTATAAATTGGTTTCAGTCCACTGAGTGCAAGAGGAGTTTTTCCAGATGTAGGACTTCATTACAAAATTCTCCCTTTACAAACTTCAGTTTTATGTTCTAAGGTTGTTCCTTTGTTATAGTAGGTAGACATATGCACTGACAAAAAATGTGTTCATTTTCGTTTTCATTTCATTCGTTTTTTTGCTTTTTTCGGAAATTCGGAAAATCGAAATTTCGGAAATTTGGAAATTCGCAAATTTGCAAATTCGCAAATTTTGGGAATTTTCACATTTCTATTTTTTGGATTTCCGAATTTCGAATTTTTAGATTTCCGAATTTTTCAGAATTTCGAACTTTCTGATTTCCAAATTATCAAATTTCCGAATTTTGGATTTTCGGTTTTTCGGAATTCCGAATTTTCGGACTTCGGGAATTCAAAAATTTGAAAATCCCAAAATTTGAAAATCTGAAAAAAAGAAAGAAAATCAGTTTAATTAATAACTAACTATTAAATTAACGAGTACGAATTTGTCCGAAGTTACGAATTATCTGAAATAACGAATGCCTTGGTAAACAAATAGAACGGAACAAATTAATAATAAATAATTAATAATAATAAAAAGGTTTTATTACTATTATTGTTATTTATTATTATTAGATAATTACGTTCCATTTGGTTAGATGCGGCATTCGTTATTTCAGATAATTCGTAACTTTGGATAAATTCGTACTCGTTACATTCACTAACAGACAAATTTGAAAGGGAATTCCAATACCTATAATTTAATAGTTATTATTTAGAATTAAACAGATTTTCTTTCTTTTTTTCAGATTTTCTAATTTTTTAATTTCCAAATTCCGAAAATTCGGAATTCCGAAAATCCGAAATCCGGAATTCAGAAATTCGAAAATCCGGAAATTCGGAAATCCGAAAATCCCAAATTCGGAAATTCTGAAATCCGAAAATTCGAAATTCGGAAATTTGAAAATTCGGAAATCAGAAAATTCAAAATTTGGAAAGTCGTAATTTCGGAAATTCTGAAATTTTGGAAATTCGGAATTTCGCAAATTTTGGAAATTCGTAATTTCGCAAATTTTGAAATTCGGAAATTCGGAAATTTTGGAAATTGAAAAATTCGGAAATTCGGAATTAACGAATTTGTCAAAATTCGTTAAAAAATTATTTAGGAACTAAACGAATTGCACATGTCTAATAGTAGGTTCTATAACTTGTCATGTAGTGGCTATACGCCTGTATAGTAGTTTTAGATCTTAAACTGCATGTTTGTGAACGTTATAATGAAGACAAATTGAGCTGATGACTCTGCTGTATATGAATAAGTCTGCATTATGGGAGCACAATGTTGTTATTATTGGCTGAATTCTAGTTTGGTCTGTTTCGCTCTGTATGTTCTGCTGTTTCATAAGTCCTGTAAATTGTATTTATGGTAGGAATGTATTGTAATAACTTCCTGTTATGATATAGGTGGGCTGTTGACCTACGTATATATCTTACATATATTTCATTCATATTTCTGCACTTTTATTTAATGTCTATTGCAAAATCCAATATATGGTTACTGTTCTTGTTATGTTAACCTGAGTGCACAGAAGAGTTTTCCTGGAGGTGGGCTGTTGACCTGAGTATACAGACAGTGGCAGTCCATTTCCCTATTGTCTTACATGACTCCAGCCACATGAACTCAGCCTAAATAAAGACTTAAAAATCCAGAGTGTCTGCGCTTTATGCCTTTAAAAATGTTCCAAAGTCTAATGCCCCGTACACACGGTCGGAAATTCCTACCACAAAATCCGTTGGATTTTGTCCGACACTGGTGTTGCATACACACGGTCGGACAAAGTTGTCGGAAAATCCGATCATTCTGAATGTGGTGACGTTCGTTGCGTACGACGGAACTACGTAGAGGCTATTAGCCAATAGGTTTGGTCTCCTAATGTGATCTGAGCATGCGTGGCACTTTGTCCGTCGGAATTCTCTACACACGATCGGAAAAAGTCCGATAGGACTTTGTTGTCGGAAAATTTGAGAGCAGGATCTCAAACTTTTTCCGTTGGAAATTCCGATGGAAAAAGTCCAATGGAGCCCACATACGGTCGGAATTTCCGACAACATGGTCCGATAGGACATTTTCCGTCGGAATTTCCGACCGTGTGTACGGGGCATAAGGCGGGCTTCACATATGTTCGAATAGGATGCTGTTTTCACTGCATTCAATTTGCATGATATGTGAGTGTGACCAGCTCTCAATGAAGCCAGTTCACACAAGTCCGGGGCTGCCATGATGCGGTTTGCAAAAGGGTCTTGTGGGTTTTTGGGTCTTGTTCAGGTCAGAATTCGGTCCTGAATCACACCTGAACAGAAATGCACCAGAACCCGGTCTGAAAAAGGTATTTACCCTAAAGTGCATGTAAACCTGAAAAAGAAAAAATTTTTTTTTTTGATGTGATAATGTAGAGAATAAGATTTCCTTTCATTTGAGCCCAGTCTTGCCACACAGATTTACTCGAGGCCTGAGCAATCCTCTTTTATTGTTCAGTTAGAGAAATCTTGAAAAAATCTTGAAAACTTTGTCAAAAACGCCCCCTTGCTGTGAGTGACAGGTGATTTACATATCTCATGCACTAGCCTGAGACAGGTTATCATCAGATCACTGGATGTTCTACTCTGCCCATCTCTGACTACATACATGTCCCCTAAATCACTTGTCTGTCTATAGTCTGCTGACTGTTCACTGCATCCCATGATGAGAAACATCCAGTAAAGGCAGCCAATCCTGGGAGAGCTGGAGGGGAGGGGATGTGAATTGTCAACTTTTTACACAGGATGTGCCTGTCTCAGGCTAGTGCATGAGATATGTAAAACACCTGTCAATCACAGCAAGGGGCGTTTTTTACAAAGTTTTCAAGACTTTGTCAAGATTTCTCTAACTGAACAATAAAAGAGGAATGCTCAGGCCTCGAGTAGATCTGTGTGGCAAGACTGGGCTCAAATGAAATGAAATCTTATTCTCTACATTATGACATTAAAAAAAAAAAAAAAAAATTGGGTTTACATCCACTTTAATGCATTTTCTGAACTATGACTATGTGAAATTGTGTAAACAATTAAAGCTGCTGAACAGAATTACAATGCTCTTTACAGGTAAAACTAATCAACTGTGTAGTTCGTTTTTTTGCCTAGGTTAGTGTGGAATTAAAGTTGGTCATTACAGGTGCTTCTTGATTACTGGGACTTTTCATAATGACCCCTACAAGTACAGCATTTCTCAACCAGGGTTCCTGGGAACCCTAGAATTCTTCCAGAAGTTGGTAGGGTTCTTTGAGCGGTGGCAGATTCATCTTCCATCTAAATGACCACAAATGTAATTTTCCACTGACAAATATGTATGCACATAGAAAAGTTAGGCTATGGTGCAGTGTCCCCAAGAGGTACCTCTTAGCATACGCAATAGGTAAAGGTCTCTGTGTAGCAGCTGTAAAGGGACAGTTTTTAGTCCTAACTCTTTAGCTGACTAGCATTGGGGCCCTGTTGTACTGTTGGTGCACATCGGAATAGTCCCAGTCAAGCGTGCACGCAGCAATAAGGCTACTAGATGGATGTATGGTCAGTTCCTAAAGGGCTTCATCTCTCTAGCAGCAGATGGTAAATCCCCACAGCAAGTCCAGGATACTTATTTGTACTATGTTTATTGTGGAGCCCTAATAGGCAGGTTTTTCTTTTTTTTGTGGTGTTCTTCTTTTTTGTAATGTACCACTCACTCTTTTTCATTGGTGATGATATATATTTAAAATAAAAAACAAAAATAAAAATAAGGAAAAAAAAGTCCCCACAGCAGCTGCTCAGCAATATTGTAGCTCATCATCGGGTCACACACAGTAATTAGTCCACTCTCTGCTCTGCACCCAGGTGGCTCTTTCTGTTGGCACCTTCAACTTTAGCACTCTGGATCCGGCTCAGGCTTCTGATACACAGCAGTGGTGATGCACAGTGGATGGCGATGTGCACTCTCGGGTCTACCGCACAACAAGAAGAAGCTGTGCCTGTAAAGCCTTGGAAAATGCAAAGTGCACAGTATTGCCCATTACATCAGAACTTTCATGGACCCTGATGTAAGGGAGAACTTTGTGGAGTCTGATGTAAGGGGAACTCTTTGAACTGTGATGTAAACGGGAGCTATGTGGACTTCTTGAGTAAGGGGGAGCTCTGGTGACCAGAGACCCACTTACAGCAGAGTTTCCTTATACATCAGAGTCCACAGTATTCCTCCTTACATCAGAGTTCTCAGAGCTCTCCTTTGCATCAGAGTCTACAGTATTCCCTTTTACATCAGGGTCTGCAGATTTCCCCCTTGAACTGTAAAGGGAACCCTGCAGGCTCAGATGTAAGAGGGAATTCTGTGATGGGTTATTTTAACGTGACCTTCATGTAAATGGAGAAATATGTTTTATGCCTTTTGGTATACCTTATAGAGGAGGTCCACCTGAATTTTTTTTTTTTAAAAGTCAGCAGCTACAAATACTGCAGCTGCTGACTTTTAATAAATAGACACTTACCTGTTCCAGGTTCCAGCGATGTCGGCAGAAGATGACGAGCGATCGCTCATCTCTCGGCTGCCGCCGCCGCCATCCTCTGTCAGGGAATCAGGAAGTGAAGCCTGCGGCTTCACTGCCCGGTTCCCTACTGTGCATGCGCGAGTCGCGCTGCGCCTCTTTATTGGTCCCCGTTGTGTCCTGGGAACTGTGTTTCCCAAGACACAACGGGGCATCTTCGGATATGGGCGGGCCAGCTCCGGCTATCTAGTCCCGGAAGTGGGTGCAGATACCTGTATTATACAGGTATCTGCACCCCCCTCCCCCCTGAAAGGTGCCAATTGTGGCACCGGAGGCGGGGAGGAATCCGATAAGCGGAAGTTCCACTTTAGGGTGGAGCTCCGCTTTAAGCACATTGCAAATCGGACTAGCTACATGTTTGAGCTGAAATATTGCTATTTGCACTGAAAATGGCCATTTTGGCTAACCTTTTGAACTGTCAGTAAAAATTTGGTTGTTAGTAATTTTTTGTGTCATGTCAGTAAAAAAATTGTCTCTGTTAGTAATTTTTTTGTGCTGTGTCAGTAAATTTCACTTTGCAGGGTTGGAAACCTTTTCACTAATGACCATCGTAAGGCACGTTACAGACTGCGTTTCTTTTAGGCCATTATTATTATTCGTTTTATTTTAAGATCATTATTATCCTATCCAGCACGTGTGTGTTGTGAAAGGATGTGCCCTGGGTGTCAATTACTCTAGGTACTCCACATTCTTTATACTTTTATTTAAATCCTTCTTCAACATACTAATCACTCTGCTGTATCATAAGCTGTAGTATAAATGTTATCACTGAGACCTAAAAATTATTTACCCACTTAAGGACTGGGCCATTTTTTGCGATACAGCACTGCATCGCTTTAACTGACAATTGCACGTTCATGCAACATTGTACACAAACAAAATTGATGTCCTTTTTTTCCTACAAATAGAGATTTCTTTTGGTGGTATTTGATCACCTCTGTGGTTTTAATTTTTTGAGCTATAAACAAAAAAAAATAATATTTTTTACTTTTTGCTATAATAAATATCAAAAAAATTATTCTTCATCAGTTTAGGCCAATATGTATTCTTCTACATATTTTTGGTAAAATTACAATAAGCGTATATTGATTGATTTGTGCAAAAGTTATAGCGTCTACAAAATAGGGGATAGATTTATGGCATTTTTGTTATTAATTTTTTTATTACTAGTAATGGCGGTGATCAGCGATTTTTAGTGGGGCTGCGATGGACAGATCGGACACTTTTGACACTTTTTTGGGCCCATTTACTTTTTTACAGCGATCAGAGCTAAAAATAGCCACTGATTACTGTATAAAAGTCACTGCAGGGAAGGGGTTAAAACTTAAAACTAGGGAGGGGTAAAGTGTTCCCTGGGAGGTGTTTCTAACTGTGGGGGGGGAGTGTAGTGACTGGAGGAGGAGAGAGATCGCTGTTCCTGATCACTAGCAACAGCAGATCTCTCTCCACTCCTCTGTCAGAACGGAGATCTGTCTGTCTGATCACGTGTCAGGAGCCCCTAAAGTGGCCGACGTACACCTACAGCGATTCGTGCAGCCATGCCAACCTGCCGCAGTATAATGACGGCGGATGGTCGGCAAGCAGTTAAAAGGTTCTTTTTAGATAAGAAAGTTGAGAAAGACTGGTGTACTGTGCCCACACATGGTTTGTAAATGCTTATTACCATTACTTTTGCCACCTTTTGTACAGCACTGGGCATTGGCTGGTAGAAACTACAACACTCACCTTACTATAAGCAATGGAATCAAAAACTTCACTTATTTCTGACGGGGTGTTCACTTCTTCTTCCTTGGATGTAAGAGGATGGGAAGAGGCCAAGGCATCAACTGCCATCACTCTGTGAACCTCATAGAGTACTATCAGGTCTTTCTGTAAGAGTGAGATGTACATGCATATTAGTCAAACTCTTATCTCAGTTGCTGCATCAATCAACACGGTTCTTCAATGGAAAGGTATTGACAAGACTATACATTTTATTTTATAGCATCCACTATGATTGGATAAAAGATTTCAGGCTCATTTCACCCCTGGTAAAGAAGATCTGTTTGTTTTATCTGCATGATATCGGATATTTAATAGGCAAAAGCAAATAACGATTTTCACGAATGAAATGCACAATTCTCATTTTTAGATTTTCTCACTGGGATTTCACAACAGCAGAGGTACTGTGTTGTAAGCTTACTACAGGAAGTTAGGAACTGGATTTCCGACAGAACAGCAGGTATTTGTTGGGATAAGTAAGTATGCATGTATTGAAGAAGTTAACAGAATATTTTTATATCTTGAGTATGTGTATATATATATATATATATATATATATATATATATACACTGTTTGAAATTTTTGGAGGGCAGCATACAAAGTTATGCACATAACAGTCATGTTTTAGAACGCAGTTTGTTGCTATGGAATGAATTCACTAAATTGGATCCAACATTTTCTTTTCCAAATATTATACTGTAATATATCATATAACATATCTTTTTTTTCCCAAATGAACATAACATACACTACTGTGCAAAAGTATTGGGCAGGTGTGAAAAAATGCTGTCAAATCAATATTTGGTGTGAACCCCCCTTACCTTCAAACCAGCATCAATTCTTCTTGGTACACTTGCACACAGTTTGTGAAGGAACTTGGCATGTAGGTTGTTCCAAACATCTTGGAGAACAAACCACAGATCTCCTGTGGATGTCGGCTGCCTCAAATCCTTCTGTCTGTTCATGTAATCCCACAGACTCCATGATGTTGAGATCAGGGCTCTATGGGGTCCAAATCATTACTTCCAGTACTCATTGTTCTTCTTTACGTTGAAGATAGTGCTTAAAGTGTAAGGTGAATTTACACTGGACTCCCTCCCCATCCCCCCGACCACGCTGTACCTGAGGTCGGCAATCACCCGCTGGAAGACAACAAGTCGCTGCTTTACCGGTCCAGGGATTTAAAATCCCCCTGGCTTTCTCTCTTCTTCTCCCCTGTTGACAGGACGGGCTAGGCAGGTTCTGATTGGTCGGGTCGACCAATTAGAATGCCTTCTATACGTATCTTTACGAGGTACGTTTAAGAGATTAAGCCATGGTGATTTTTTCCACAACCTCACCTTAGTAGAAGAGTTTGGCTGTTCCTCACCTGTATCTCCTCATATTTAAGCATCCTACACAGCTGTTTCTGTTTCAGTTAATGACTATGTTTCAACCTACATATGAAATTGATCATCATTAGCACCTGCTCGGTATGCAAGTGTGCAAGTGTAATGCCACGTACACACGGTTGGAATTCTCGTCGGAAAAAGCTCTGATGGTTTTCCCATCTGAATTCCGACGGAATTTCACTCAAACTGTGTTGCCTACACACGGTCACACCAAATTCTGACGGTCAGTAACACAGCGGCATAAAACACGTTCGACGGCACTATAAAAGGGAAGTTTAATGCTTCCGAGCATGCGTAAAATTGTTTCCGAGCATGCGTGTCAGAATTGCATACACATGATCGGAAAATCCGATAGAAAGGTTTTCCGTCGGAAAAATTGAGAAGAGGTTTTTAATCCAAAGTCTGTCGGAAATTCCGACAGAAAAAGACCGATGGGCATACACACGGTCGGAAAATCCGTTGAAAAGCTCCCATCGGACTGTTTCCATCGGAAATTCCGACCGTGTGTACGCGGCATAAGAATTGATTAAATATTGATTTGATTTAGATTTTTCTGCTGTTGACTCACTTTGCATTTTGTAAATTGATAAAAATAAACAATTAAAATATATATTTTAAAAGCATTCTTACTTTACAGCATTTCTTCACAGCTGCCTAAAACTTTTGAACAGTACTGAATCTTACAGTACATATTTAAACAATTTAACTCATTGCCTGTACAGTATGTACTTCCTTATAAATAAAGATACTTATTCTGCACAAATATGCTATTTTTATTGGATAATTGTCCCTGTCCTAATTTCCCTAGCATTAAATTAAATCATTTCTTTTTTGAATCATTCAATTTTTATTGAGTATTTTCATGAAATCATACAGAAAATAAATAAACATTAAAAGAAATAAACAATAGGATATGCACAACGTGGGATATGTGTCAGTATCCATTGACTATATAACACTTAAAGGATAAAACATGTTCAAAGAACGTATATAGAGCATTCATAACAAGCAAGCGATAGAGTTATACATCATCCTGAGAGGAATCTTTAGGCCATATAGACCAGTATTTATCAAATTGTACACATTTGGAATTATTAAGTGCTATCAGACGTTCAAAAGTATAGTTTTTACGTACCGCAGAAATGACATCTGATAAATTGATAGCAATGTTAGACTTCCAATTGCATAAAATCAGCAATCTGGTTTCTAATAGAATATGAGTTATAACTGATCTAAATGATTTAGGAAATTTGTCGATATTCATATGAAGAATACCTAAGGCAGGGTCTGGTTTAGTGAGCATACCAGTAATGGTAGATATAAGTTGAAAAACACTATTCCATAAGCTTTTAACCGTAGGGCAGTACCAAAGCATATGTAATAGATTACCTAAGTGGCCACACTCCCTCCAACAATTTGGAGAAAAACCTGTAAAGAAAGTTGCCAATCGACAAGGAGTATAATGCCATCTATTGGAGAGTTTAATGGTAAGTTCCCAATGTTTAGCACAATGAGATGCAGAATGAATTTCAGAGAAGGCGTAGCGCCACTGAACCTCCGAAAAGTCAGAGCCGAGTTCTGCTTCCCATTTGAGCATGGCAGGTGTTTTGATAAATTGTAATTTATCATGTAAAAGATTGTAAAAATAAGAAATTCCTTTCACTTCTTTACTATTTGGATAAAAAAACTGCCATAGTCTGCGTGGAATGGTAATTAAAGGAGAAGGTAAGGTTTGAAGTAACTCTAATATCCGAAATGCATAAAGAGCCATATCAGTAGTAAGGTTATACTGAGAAGTCAGTTGTGTTATAGATTTGAGCTTGTTGACATCGAAGAAGTCAGATAGCATCGTAATCCCTATATTAATGAAGTCATTTACAGGGATGTCGGGAAGTTTCGTCTTAAGAATAGAAACAGGTATATTGTATGGTAAGTCTATAACGTCATCTTGATTAGTAGTTAGTACGTGTCTCCATGCTTTTAAGGATATTTGAATTGTAGGGGATAATTTACGTAAGTCCCAAGTAGCCCAGCTATCAGTCAGTAAAAGATTGCGTACGTTGGATAGGTATAGTGGAACTAATGAGTTTTCAATGTCTACCCAAACTGGTGGGTTTTTAGTCGGGAACCAATGTTTAAGTTGGTCCAGTCTAGCTGCCCAGTAGTAGTCTTGAATATCGGGAAGTCCTGCCCCACCGAATCTCTTATGCGAGATAAGATTGTTCCTGGAGCATCTGGCTTTTTTACCATTCCACACATACTTCCAGCACATAGTAGTAAGTTTTTTAAGAAAATGTTGTGGGATATGAAGTGGTAGAGAGCGAAAAACATACAATATTTGAGGCAATATCAGCATTTTAAATGCAGCAATCCTACCAAACCATGAAACCTCTTTCATCGAAAAGTCTTTGAGTTGGGTTTCCAGTTTGGCAATGAGTGGTTTTAGATTAGATTTGACGAGTTCAGAAACTTTGGCTTTCAAGACAATCCCCAGATATGGAACACCTTCAGTACTCCATGTATATGGAAATTGTGATTGGAAATTTAAGTTTGGGTGGAATTTTGAGGGCGAGGATCAAAGACTTAGAAAAATTCACTTTATAGTATGAGATCTTACCAAATTCTTGTAGGACCTCATGAGCATGTGGTAAAGAAATTTTTGGATTAGTTAATAGCAAAATGACATCATCGGCAAAAAGATTAATGGAATGTTTAGTATTACCGAACTGGAAATCCGAAATCAGCGGGTGAGACCTTATAGTTTCTGCAAGCGGTTCCATCATAAGGTTAAAAATGGAAGGAGACAGGGGGCAACCCTGCCTAGTTCCATTTCTAATATCAAAGGGTGAAGATAAGGCATTCGTCGAGTATACCTGCGCAGTGGGGCAAGAGTACAATGCCAAAATGGCTTGAAGTATACGACCCTGGAATCCAAACTTACTAAGCGTCATCTTCATATATGTCCAATGGACTCTATCGAACGCCTTCTCTGCGTCAATAGATAACAGCAGAGAAGGCGTTCGGTGCAATTTAGCATGATACAATACATTTATAATTCTCCTGGTTGCGTCAGAAGTTTGTCTCCCCTTCACGAATCCCATCTGATCATTTTTGACTAGTAAAGGAATAATATTTGATAAACGATTGGCTAATAATTTGGCATATACTTTGGTATCGGAGTTAAGCAGTGATATCGGCCTATAATTGGCCGGAGTGTCTGGTTCCTTACCAGGTTTAGGTAATGTGATTATATATGCTTTAAGCATGTCTGGGGGCATACTAGCATTTTCAGCAGTGTCATTAAATAAATGTGTGAGATAAGGTGCTATGATATGTTTAAATGCTTTAAGATATTCATTTGAGAAGCCATCAGGGCCAGGGGATTTACCGTTAGGAAGTGAAGTAATAACTTTCTCAATTTCAGAAGTGGTAAAGGGAGTATTAAGATATTCTAATTGTTCAGTAGATAGTGAGGGTAAGTGAATGCGTTGTAGGAAATCATTTATGTTTTCCTTAGATGGTTGAGTTGTAGCGGGATCCTTATGTATATTATAAAGTGAACTATAATATTCTGCAAATTGGTCAGCTATATCTTTAGGATGAATAATTTTGTGGTGTAACGTGGGGTGTTTTAGATATGCAATCCTTGTCTTAGTGCATTTTGCTTTTAATCTGTTGGCTAATAGTTTACCTGTTTTGTTGGCATTATAGTAGAAATTTAATTTTAAGCGTCTGATATGTCTATCATATTGTTGAGATAAAATTTCTCTAAGTTTTTCCCTAAGGCCAGAAAGTTTGTGAGTTATTACTAAGGTAGGGGATTTTTTATTTTCAATTTGAGGTTGTTCCTCCTGGAGCGGTCCTCTAGACTTGCTAATTTGTCTTTAATCCATCCTATTTCTTCCCCCTGGGCTGCATTTGAGTCGACCATTACATTATAAGCTGAGGTAAATTCCTCCATCTTGTGCTCTGTTCTGTCCACTCTTAGGCCTAGTGAATGCACTTCTCTTTTACATTGATTAATCCCCCTGACCATATCAGCCTGTAATGATGATCTCAGTGAAATCAACATGTCTTTTATTATGGTGTCAGACACGGGCCCATCTGTTGTAGGAAAGTCCATAATTGATTCTCCTCTCATGGTATGCTGGCTAGCTTGGTATGTGTGTGGTTCGCTTACCTCCATGGCCGGAACGTTTTGCGGCCTAAATGGGGATTCCCTCCTCGGCCTAGATTTCACTGGGCTCCGTGTGGTAGGCGTTGCGGGACCGGAGGAGGAGTCGCTGGGGGTCTGCAGCGTGTGGCTATCAGTGCGGTAAGTTTCGGACACGTCCTCTCCCAGACTCTGAGGTAAGGTATGAATGTCAGCATTCCCGCCGCCGTCGCCATCTTGTGAGGTGCCGTTCGTGGCGCAGTAGCCCGCTATTTTCGGCGGCTGTGGCGGGTTTTTCCTGTGTCGGCCCATCCCTAGTGACTGCCTCCGGTTCTCGGGGTCGCACTGACCTTATGTGGAGGTATGTTTCCGCCGGAAATAGTATGTGGCTGACGAATGTCTCCTGCGGACGAGCGGAGCTCCAGGTTAAGCGGCCATCCTGGAGTCCGGTCGCCACGCCCCTCCCCCAAATTAAATCATTTCTAATCAGCGTGAGTTGAAAGAAAAACAATACCATATGATATCGGTGCGATCGGGCTATGTTTTACAAATGAAAGTAATGGTCCATAAGTAGTTAGGTTTTGATTATATATATATATATATATATATATGTAGCGCCATAACCCCTAGGGGCGGCTATGTTTTTCTGGGCTTACCGATTACCTCCTCCGCCTTGTAGCTCGTCGTTCTTGTCTAGGGGTTCCCAGGGTTAGTACCCAGTAACTGTGGAGACTGACACTTTAATTCCTTTTGAGGATTTCTATTTGCATGAAACGTTGAACAAAACACAGTCTCTCAGTTGGGAATAGAGGGTAAGGGTATAGAAGCTCAGGCACTTGGAACTTGCTGACACTTAAATAAATGTCTCTCTCTAGATGATCCAGGGAGTAGCCACTCGCAACTGGATAACTCACTGTTGGATAAACCCTTGTTTGTAGATCTAGCAGCCAACAAGTGATCTCAGCTTAGCAAAGTCTCTGCCACAGACTTGGTTGGGAAACTTTAGATGAACACACAAAAGTCTCTCACAGGAACTTAGTTGCAACTGAAGGATAGGTTAGGAACTTTTCTTACAGTACCAGTATCTCTCAGCCGTTCTGGCGATACCGTAAGAAATGCGGATTCAATTAGTGTCCATACAGCTCAGCTTCCAGGCTCTTACTGAGCAGCCAGCCTCGTGCGTGGCCCTCCTCTGAATAGTCCTCCCCTGGTCGCATGTAGAGTTGCTGGGCCTCTCCAATCCTGAGACGGCACCGGAACACTTCAGAATCCTCCTTCAGTTACTGCGCCTCGAACTAGCCAGTTCCGAGGCTCGGAAACGGATGGATCCCCACCCCAGGCCATGAGGGCCTCTGGGGCTGGTCAGGAAAACCAGGACCATGGAGTCAGCAGACACTCCTGGACCCGAACTGAACCCAGGCTGAAGCCCAGGTCAGAATGTAACAGAACCAGGAAAAAAAAAAACAGGAGAAACCCCCCCCCCCCCCCCCCGTGACTTCAGCACCTTAAGTACACCCCCCCCCCCCCGGAATACACAGCATGGCAAACGCGGCCACTGATTGACTCCGGAGACAGATTGGTACCCAATGCGTCCAACCAGACTGCGTTCTACGACCTGTCACAGGTGCTCACCTCACCTATGACCAGGGAGAACCTTAATACAGCCCAGCCAAACTGATGCCAAAGCATAACCTAGAATAATTAACCCCAAAACTCAATTACAGTTCTGGGCAAAAACTAAATTTACAGGCATAGCGCGTACTTTGAAAAAGTGCATCATCTTTAGAAGAGGCTTCCTTCTGGGACGATAGCCATGCAGACCGATTTGACAGGGCCGATCCTAGGCAGGGTGCGCAGGGTGCTACGCACCCAGGCGCCGCAGAGGTGGGGGCGCCGAAGCTCCAGAGTTCTGCTCCCCTCCCTCCTCCTCATCTGTGTCCAGAGGCGGAGGTGGAGCGCATGTAGCGGGTGCTGCGGTTCCCCATCCCGCCGGCAACTGACAAGAGCGCATATTGCTCCCGATGTCCCCAGAAACTGTGCTGTCTGAGCACTGCTGTGGAGCCTAGTACCGGAACACGTTCTGGTACTAGACTCCACTAATCTTTCTGTCCATTGCACGTGGAGCAGTCTCTGGTCTGCCCTGCCCCCTCTGCATGTGTCGGCTCTTCTCTTCTGGGTTGGCCGGAGCTGCTGCCAATCATCCAGTGCACTCTCAGAAATTCTGTTTGAGTGCCGCCCTACTAGTAACCAAAGATGGCACGTATGCCCCGCCCCCCTGCAACGTGCATGGTGCTTCTGCTCTCAGCGCGCCCGAGCTACAGGGATCTATTGAACAGGTACTGATCTATGGGGACACCTGCTGTGGGGGGGCTCTGATGGGGGGACACCTGCTGTGGGGGGGCTCTGATGGGGAACACCTGCTGTGGGGGGGCTCTGATGGGGGACAGCTGCTGTGGGGGGGCTCTGATGGGGGACTCCTGCTGTGGGGGGCTCTGATGGGGGACACCTGCTGTGGGGGAGCTCTGATGGGGGACACCTGCTGTGGGGGGGCTCTGATGGGGGACACCTGCTGTGGGGGGGCTCTGATGGGGGACGCCTACTGTGGGGGGCTCTGATGGGGGACACCTACTGTGGGGGGCTCTGATGGGGGACACCTGCTAGGGGGAGCTCTGATGGGGGACACCTGCTGGGGGGCTCTGATGGGGGATACCTGCTGTGGGGGGGGGGGATCTGATGGTGGACACCTGCTGTGGGGGGGTTCTGATGGTGGACACCTGCTGTGGGGGGGCTCTGATGGGGGACACCTGCTGTGGCGGGGGCTCTGATGGGGACACCTGCTGTGGGGGACCTCTGATGGGGGACACCTGGTGGGGGGGGCTCTGATGGGGTATACCTGCTGTGGAGGGGGCTCTGATGGGGGACACCTGCTGTGGGGGGGGGGCTTTGATGGGGACACCTGCTGTGGGGGATCTCTGATGGGGGACACCTGCTGTGGGGGGGGGTCTGATGGGGTATACCTGCTGTGGAGGGGGCTCTGATGGGGACACCTGCTGTGGGGGGGCTCTGATGGGCACTTTGATATAAGCTGCGTGTGCCACAGGTCACTCTATCCCCAGAATGTCCCTCATTCTCAACTTTAAAAGTTGGGAGGTACGCAGGAGCGGATCAGGGGAGGAGAGACTGTGCCACCGCCGTCCCTATTATAAACGGGAAGAGGACTCTCTGTGTTTACTGCCCATCCCCCTCCTTCCTTCTGTCAGAGGAGGAGAGCGAAGCAGCCGGATATTGGAGCGCCCGTGTCTGAGTGGAGAGAGAGCAGCTGCGGGCTCTTAGACCCCCCTCCCTCTCCTCCTTGCACTGCTGTACTAGTGAGCGGCGCTTGCCAGGTCAGCTGCCCGCTATGTTTCTTCTCCATCCTTCATATTGGCCAGGGAAGAAATACAATAAAAAGGGAGCAGAGAAGAGGATTGTGGGACATGTAGTCCAGAGGACTGGTGGCCAAATTGTGACCCAGAAACTGCTACCCACACAGCATTCTCAGCTGAATAAGAGAGGGGGAGAGAGAGAGAGAGAGCACCAGGAGCCCGGGAAAACTTTCGGGGAAGTACACCCAGGACACCAGGGAGAGGACAGTGCTGAGGGGACGCCATCAGAAAGAGAATCCCACTGCCCTGTGCCACCAGAGGGAAAGCCACACAGCCTTGCGCCATCCCTGGTGAAGAAAGGAATGGAGTCATTGCCAGAATACAGATCTGAGCACTACCCAGCGGAGTCGCCACGGGCAACCCAGAGTGAGCTGACTCCTGATCAGAAGAACTGATGTTGCTGTACCACCGGGTCTGGTGAGAGGGCTGGTCGGTCATTATCTACTGCCATCCTTAGGAACTGCAGTCTCTGACCATCTCCTGTAGTGTGTCTGCTGTCTCTGATCATCTCCTGTACTATGTCTGCAGTCTCTGATCATCTCCTGTATTATGTCTGCAGTCTCTGATTCTCTCCTGTACTATGTCTGCAGTCTCTGATCCTCTCCTGTACTATGTCTGCAGTCTCTGATTATCTCCTGTACTATGTCTGCAGTCTCTGACCATCTACTGTACTATGTCTGCAGTCTCTGACCATCTCCTATGCCATGTCTGCAGTCTCTGACCATCTACTGTGCCATGTCTGCAGTCTCTGACCATCTCCTGTGCCATGTCTGCAGTCTCTGACCATCTCCTGTACCATGTCTGCAGTCTCTGACCATCTCCTGTACTATGTCTGCAGTCTCTGACAATCTCCTGTACTATGTCTGCAGTCTCTGACCATCTCTTGTAGTATGTCTGCAGTCTCTGAGCATCTCTTGTACTATGTCTGCAGTCTCTGTGACCATCTCTCATTGTACTATGTCTGCAGTCTCTGTGTGCATTAGAGAGACCACCCCTCCAGGTCCCATTAGTGTACTCATTTTAGTTTATTGTTAAAAGATCATGGGCTGGCAGGATCCCAGGGTAATTAAGACTTCTTAGGGGAGCATTTCTGTGCTTGAGTCATAGCCATAGAAACATTTGTAAAGGGGAGGCAGTTAGTAAGATGACCATGCCCATGTGGGGGCACCAGAAATATTTCTTCACCCAGGCGTCTGTAACCCTAACAAGTCACATGACACCTGGGAGGGAAAATGGCTAATTTTGCCCAATTTGGACATTTTCACTTAAGGGTGTACTCACTTTTGTTGCCAGCAGTTTAGACATTAATGGCTGTGTGTTGAGTTATTTTGAGGGGACAGCAAATTTACACTGTTTCACAAGCTGTACACTCCCTACTTTGCATTGTAGCAAACTGTAATTTCTTCAGTGTTGTCACATGAAAAGATAGAATAAAATATTTACAAAAATGTAAATTGTATATACAGTATCTCACAAAAGTGAGTACACCCCTCACATTTTTGAAAATGTTTTATTATATCTTTTCATGTGACAACACTGAAGAAATGACACTTTGCTACACGCTTAGCCCGGCAGATGTAAACACTGCTGTATACTCGGCTGGAAAGGCCGAGATCACTTTTCTTTTTTTGAATCTCAGTCTTTCCAGCCTAGAGGAGAGATGTGGGGATTATAGACCTCACATCTCTCCATAAAGAGGACCTGTTATGTCTTATTCCTATTACAAGGGATGTTTACCTTCCTTGTAATAGAAATAAAAGTGATTACAATTTTTAGGGAAAGGGAAAGTGTAAAAAAAAAAAAATTAAATAAACAATAATAAAAAAAAATAATTAAAAGCGCCACTATCCCTGTGTGCTTGCTCGCAGAAGCAAACACATATGTTCGTCACGCCCACATAGGTAAATGGCGTTTACACAAGACGTGAGGTATCGCCACGAACATTAGAGCAAGAGCAACAACTCTAGCCTAAGGCCTCCTCTGTAACTCTAAACTGGTAACCTGTAAAAATGTTTAAAGTGTCGCCTATGGAGATTTTGAAGTTTTGCGCCATTCCACGAGTGTTCGCAATTTTAAAGCGTGACATGTCAGATATCTATTTGCTTGGAGTAATATCATCTTTCTCATTTTACAAAAAAATTGTGCTAAGTTTAGCGTTTTTTTTTTTTTTTTTTAAATTCGTGAAACTGTTCTTTTTGCAAAAAAATACTTGTTTGAAAAATTGCTGTGCAAATACCGTGTGACATAAAAAGTTGCAACAACTGCCATTTTATTCCCTAGGGTCTCTGCTAAAAAAAACATAGATAATGTTTGGGGGTTCTGAGTAATTTTCTAGCAAAAACAAATGATGATTTTTACATGTAGGAGAGGAGTGCCAGAATAGGCCCGGTATGGAAGTGGTTAAAAAGTCCAATATAATACAATTATATATAAAAATATATATATATATGTTTTAAGACTGTCATTTTTGGTTTTGGTTTTCAGCCAAGTGCATCCTGCATTTTCGGTTTATTTTTCGGCATCAAAATTTGCATTCAGTGCATCTCTATTACATATATATAAATATATATATATATATATATATATATATATATATATATATATACTCTAGAGTTGTTTGGTCTCTACAAAAATCGCCCTTTCTTTTAATTTTTATCTTTTTTTTTAATCCAAAAACAAGTTTATTGAAAAAAAAAAAACACACACCGAACGTACATCATTATCTCTTCACCATTACAGCCATTTTAAACAATTATTACACATATTTTGCAGCAATATCGCTGATCCTTGCCAGCCCGCTCCTACCCCCACACCCATATTAGAAGTAATCATCCTAGCCCAATGTGTATTTCTTAAATTCTTCCAGTTCTTTTGCTTAAGCCAATATTCTGGCCATTACTAGATCCACCGGAGCAAGCCCCGGCACATCCAGCCACGGCCCCCATAATTTCTCAAATTTTTGGGCGCAGCCCCTATGCTGGAAAATTATCTTTTCTTTTCTAAGCATATCTCCCATTGTGTTGATCCACTCTTTAAGGGTAGGAGGGTCTTCTGATATCCAGTGAGTCATTATTAGCTAAGAATAGGGATCTAATAGTGGCCACTCTTGTACTTTCCTCCCATTCTAGCTCCTCCAGCACATTAAGAAGGCAGTGCTTTGGATCAGCAGGTAGTGAGAATTTAAATACCCTGTTTATGGTGTCCACCACCCCCGTCCAGTAGGGGTGTAATTTCGGGCACCTCCACAGAAGGTGGATAAAGTCTCCGTGATCTCTCTTGCACCTAGTGCACAGTGGTGTAGGTCGCAGGTCCATAACAAACAATCTGTGTGGCGTATAGTACACTCTTAGCAGTAGATATAATTGTGTTACTCTCTGTGATATATTTAGGGAGCATGTGGGTACCGTCCGTAGGGCCTCCTCCCATTGTTCCCCATCAAGCCTGCCAACCTCTCCCTCCCACTTGGCCAACTTAAATTTTTATCTTTACATCTCTTTATGTATTCAGTGTCAAAATAGGACAAAATTTCTCACATACTATGTTCCAGGTGGGTTCTGCAAAATCAGCACCAAGATATTCTACATAAGAGGCAAAACCTTCATTCAGCCAAAGATCATTCCACCATCGTATTGTTACAAGGTTTCCAAACCACTAAAACAAAAGCAGATTACCGATCATTAGCAATGGAAAATGCATCATGCCATTACAAAAATAAACTTAAAGCAAAACTAAATTCTCTCAACCAAC